>JARQOC010000011.1:120077664-120105855 GCA_033576535.1 Allobates femoralis
ACCACTGCACTCCAGCCTGCCAGACCGGTAGTATCAATTCACCGCTGTTATCACAACGCTATGCCACTCCTCTCCTCGCTGACCCCGATTTAATCCACGCAAGCGCGGCGGTGTGCGTTCCAACTATCTAGTACTTCCATGCGTTTCACCGCCAGGAACCGGAAGTACATCACCGATGCGTCACCTCCCGAACACGGCGCACAGCTCAAAAAATCCGACAGGCTCACTACAGCATACACATCCCGGGGAGCGCGCTGCAGGGACGTCACACATCAATGCCTCAGGTAGATGGATCTACAACCCCTTGGCTCTTACCTATCATTAGCTTTTCTTAACAAGCTCTTCTCTTCCATGTTTTCACCCAGGACCTTCATCCTTTCACCCATACCCCTATTGAAATAGCAGGTAAATGGAGTCTGATAAACACACATGATCTTGTAACATTACTCATCTGATTTGAAAGTCATATGTAACCTATTTAGGAGATTAAATTGTTCTAACATGTCATTTCTATTTATATTATACACTGTGCATACAGCAAACTCTCCTGAGCACGCTGAATCAACATTGGTTACTACTGTTATTTTTCTGCTGTTTTATAGTGCGGATTTAGCTCAGAGAGGGATAGATAGGGAGCAGCTAGGAAGGTGCAGGGACAGGTAGTGATAGTGTAGGGGCTTAGATCCAGGTGACAGGTTCCCTTTAATCATTACTTCATCATATTGGACAGATATCCCTCCAAGGGAACAGGTACCGTATTACCCTTATTCACTGGATATTTCACTGTGAGTAAAACAGTGGGTCCCCTTGGGCCAAATATAGCTTTTTCTCCCATAACAGAGTGATTTTCTGCCCTTTTGGGATATGCTTTTCCCCTCATCATCTCCTTTGGGATTTACGATATTTTGAGGTATGACAGAGTATAATGTTGCTTCATATCTACTAGAGAATTCTTTTCTGTTCTTCACTTGATTCCTCCAATTCTGACCTCCTTCCCTCGCTATCTATTATATAATTGTCTAAAGGTTTTTTGAGTGTGTCTGTCGCCGAAATTGCGCGCCAATGAGCGTAGGCTATGCAAATTGACGCGAGAATTCAAAGTTTGAATTTCACGCCAATTAGCAGCCAGCGACAGTGGCGCGTTAGCGCCGCTGTTTGCCGCGATATACAGGGTACCTGCCGCCCCACCTCGCTTTTCCCCCCACCTCGCCTCCCCCCTTGCCTCCTGCTGTTCTCACCCGTCTGTACACATCACACAGCCCGTGACATCACACAGCCCGCCCTGTGTACAGACGGGTGAGAACAGCGGGAAGCGAGGGGGATACTGCCCCCCGCCTCCAACCCCACCCGCATCCATACTGCCCCCCCTTTGCCTCCCGCTATTCTCTCACCCGTCTTCTCAGTCACTACGGTCATGTGACAGGGCGGGCTGATGTGACATCACACAGCCCGCCCTGTCACATGACGACCACTACGGAAGACAAGTGAGAACAGAGGAAGGGATCCTGCCCCCCACCTCCATCGTGCCCCTCCTGCATCCATCCTTCCCCCTTACCCCCCGGCTCCATCCTGCTCCCCCTGCATCCATCCTGCGCCCCCGGCTCCATCCTGGTCCCCCGCATCCATCCTGCCCCCCCCCCCCGAATCCATCCTGCCCCTCCCCTCCGGCTCCATCCTGCTCCCCCCTTCCGGCTCCATTCTGCCCCCCCCCCGACTCCATCCTGCCCCCCCCCCCCAGCTCCACACTGCCCCCCTGACTCCATCCTGCCCCCTCCGGCTCCATACTGCGCCCCCCGACTCCATCCTGCCCCCCAGATCCACATTGCCCCCCCGATTCCATCCTATCCCCCGACTCCATCCTGTCCTGCTCACTCCAACCCCCCTCTGGGTCTATCCTGCCCCGCTCGCTCCATCCTGCCCCGCTCACTCCATCCTGCCCCGCCAGCTCCATCCTGCCCGACCGGCTCCATCCTGCCCCACCGGCTCCATCCTGCCCCACCGGCTCCATCCTGCCCCGCTCGCTCCATCCTGCCCCACTTGCTCCATTCCTGCCACCCCCCCCAGCTCCATCCTGCCCTGCTCGCTCCATCCTGCCCTCCTGGCTCTATCCTGCCCCGCTCACTCCATCCTGCCCCTCTCGCTCCAACCTGCCCCGCTCGCTCCATCCTGCCCCGCTCGCTCCATCCTGCCCCCCTGGCTCCATCCTGCCCCGCTCGCTCCAATCTGCCCCGCTGGCTCCATCCTGCCCCGCTTGCTCCCTCCTGCTCCCCCCCGGGTCCATCCTGCCCTGCTCGCTCCATCCTGCCCCGCTTGCTCCATCCTGCCCCCCTGGCTCCATCCTACCCCCCTGGCTCCATCCTACCCCACTGGCTCCATCCTGCCCCGCTCGCTCCATCCTGCCCCCCCCCTTGCCACCATCCTGCCCCGCTTGCTCCATCCTGCCCCCCCCTGCTCTATCCTGCCACACCCCCGCTCTATCTTGCCCCCTCTCCCCCGGCTCCATCCTGCCCCGCTCGCTCCATCCTGACCCGCTCACACCATCCTGCCCCGCCGGCTTCATCCTGCCCCGCCGGCTCCATCCTATCCCCCACCATCCTGCTCCTCCGGCTCCATCCTGCCCTGCTCGCTCCATCCTGCCCCCCCGCCACCATCCTGTCCCGCCCGCCACCATCCTGCCCCGCTCTCTCCATCCTGCCCCCCCATCCTGCTCCACCCGCTCCTCCGGCTCCATCCTGCTCCATCCTGCCTCGCTCACCACATCCTGCCCCCCCGCCACCATGGTGCCCCCACCCCCACCATCCTGCCCCCCCCCCATCCCACATCACCATCCTGCCCCCCCCATCCCACATCACCATCCTGCTCCTCCAGCTCCATCCTGCCCCGCTCACTCCATCCTGCCCCGCTCGCTCCATCCTGCCTCGCTCGCTCCATCCTGCCTTGCTCCCTCCATCCTGCCCCGCTCCCTCCATCCTGCCCCCGCCTACATCCTGCCCCCCGCTATTCTTGCTCCCCAGCCTCCATCCTGCCCCCCCCCGCCGCCTCCATCCTGTCGTCCCCCCCCGCCGCTTTCATCCTGCCCCCCGGCTCCATTTTGCCCCCCCCTACAACCCTCTCGGCTCCATCCTGCCCCTCCCCAGCTCCATCCTGCCCCCTCGACTCCACCTGCCCCCTACCCGCTCCATCCTACCCCCCCCCGGCGGTCAGCTGATCGGTTTCCCAGGCAACGACGGGTCTTAAAGACCTGTAGGACCTAGAAGACGGAGGTGGAGCGAGCCGGCGGACAGGTGAGTATCCTCACTGAGGATTTCTTTACTTTTACTGTGGAGGAGCGGGGGGCCCCGGGAGCGGAGTGTCGCCATATATCATAGTGCTGCTATACATGTACTGTAATGTACAGCCATACACTATAATGCTGCTATACATGTGCTGTAATGTACCGCCATATACTATAGTGTTACTTTACATGTACTGTAATGTACCGCCATATACCATAGTGCTGCTATACATGTGCTGTAATGTATCGCCATATACCATAGTGCTGCTATACATGTGCTGTAATGTACCGCCATATACTATAGCGCTGCTATACATGTAATGTACCACCATATACCATAGCGCTGCTATACATGTACTATAATGTTCCTCCATATACTATAGTGCTGCTATACATGTGCTATAAAATACCACCATATACTATAGTGCACCTGTACATATACTGTAATATACTGCCATATATTATAGTGCTGCTATACATGTGCTATACTGTACCGCCATATACTATAGTGTTACTTTACATGTACTGTAATGTACCGCCATATACCATAGCGCTGCTATACGTATACTGTAATGTACCGCCATATACTATAGTACTGCCATACATGTACTGTAATGTACCGCCATATACTATAGTGCTGCTATACATGTGCTGTAATATACCACCATATACCATAGCGCTGCTATATATATATATCTACTATATAATTGCCGTAGGCATTTTCGTGTCGGACCCCGAAAACGCCGTGGCTATGTCACGCTGTGACGTCACCATGTGCGAGCAATGGCCGCGAAGCGGCCATTGCGAGTCGCTGTCCGAAAATAGAACCAGAGGCTCGGCCACAAAATTAGCGATGTACCGCTGAGGTAGCGCGAGCAATGGCCGCGAGGCCATTGCGAGTCGCTACCTCAGCCACCGCACCTGCCGCAAGTGTCTCTATACTTTCAATGGGGATCCATTGAGAGTCGCTGTGTAGCGCGAGCAATGGCCGCGAGGCCATTGCGAGTCGCTACCTCAGTCGCCGCACCTGCCGCAAGTCCCCCTATACTTTGTATGGGGATTACCGCAATCGCGCCGCATTGCGAGTCGCTGGCTGAGTGCGAGCACTTGCGGCGCGGTTGCGGTAATCCCCATAAGGATTACCGCAACCGCGCCGCATTGCGAGTCACTGGCTGAGTGCGAGCACTTGCGGCGCGGTTGCGGTAATCCCCATAAGGATTACCGCAACCGCGCCGCAAGTGCAACTTGCGGCGCGGTTGCGGTAATCCCAATACAAAGTATAAGGGGACTTGGGGCAGGTGCGGCAAGTGCGGTTTTGCCGCACCTGCCGCAAGTCCCCCTATACTTTGTATGGGGATTACCGCAACCGCGCCGCAGATGCGGTTTTTTAATAAAATAATAAATAATAAAATAAATAAATAAAATAATAAATAATAAAATAAATAAAATAAATAAATAAAATAAAATCTTAATACAAATAAATTCACTTAAAATAACAAATAATAACTAAATTTAATAATAATAAAAATTGTAAAAAAAAAAAAATAAATAAATAATAAAATAAAAAATAATAATAACAAAAAAAAAAAAAAAAAAAAAAAATATTAAATTAACATATTAATTACATTAACTAATTAAAATATAATAAAATAAAATAAATTTAATTAAAATAAAAAATTAATATACCAAAAAATATAATTATATATTAATATAAAATAAAAATGCGAATAATAATGATATTAATGCTATTAATACAGCTATTAATGCTATTATTAATGCTATTAATGCTATTAATAATGTTATTAATGCTATTATTAATGCTAATAATGCTATTAATAATGTAATTAATGCTATTATTAATGCTAATAATGCTATTATTAATGCTATTAATGCTATTAATAATGCTATTAATGCTAATAATAATGCTATTAATGCAATTAATAATGTTATTAATGATATTATTAATGCTATTAATGCTAGTAATAATGCTATTAATGCTATTAATAATGTTATTAATGCTATTATTAATGCTAATAATGCTATTATTAATGCTATTAATGCTAATAATAATGCTATTTATGCAATTAATAATGTTATTAATGCTATTATTAATGCTATTAAAGGGAACCAACCACCCCCAATGACCCCCCCGGACTATTAATATCAGTCCCTACACACAGCACATACATGTGCTGCAATGATTTTTGCTAAAAAAACTGTTTTTTAAAACTAAAGATAATGATTTTGAAAGTTTAAACCGAATGGACGGATGGGTGGTACTTATCTGTGGCAAAAGCCGAGATCTGATGCCAATCATCCTCCCGTCTCCCCTCGCAGCAGTTATGGACAGCCCTTTGTTCAGCGTCACTGCCTGGTGCACGGGCTCGCATGCCCGTGCACACGTCATCATCTACAGCCGGGAAGCGAGCGCGCGCTCTGTCTTCCATAGCCGAGCGCAGGAAGTCAGAGCGCGCACTCGCTTCCCGGCTGTAGATGATGACGTGTGCACGGGCATGCGAGCCCGTGCACCAGGCAGTGACGCTGAACAAAGGGCTGTCCATAACTGCTGCGAGGGGAGACGGGAGGATGATTGGCATCAGATCTCGGCTTTTGCCACAGATAAGTACCGCCCATCCGTCCATTCGGTTTAAACTTTCAAAATCATTATCTTTAGTTTTAAAAAACAGTTTTTTTAGCAAAAATCATTGCAGCACATGTATGTGCTGTGTGTAGGGACTGATATTAATAGTCCGGGGGGGTCATTGGGGGTGGTTGGTTCCCTTTAATGCTAATAATAATGCTATTAATGCTATTAATAATGTTATTAATGCTATTATTAATGCTAATAATGCTATTATTAATGCTATTATTAATATTAATAATGCTATTAATGCTAATAATAATGCTATTAATAATGTTATTAATGCTATTACTAATGCTAATAATGCTATTATTAATGCTATTAATGCTAATAATATTGCTATTAATGCTATTAATAATGTTATTAATGCTATTATTAATGCTAATAATGCTATTATTTATGCTTTTAATGCTCATAATACTGCTAATAATGCTATTAATAATGCTATTACTGCTAATAATAATGCTATTCCTTATATTATTGCTTTTGATGAGGCGATTATTATTTAAAAATCTTTAAAAAATAAATAAACATATTTTACATACCTGATGCATTTGCATCTGGCTAACAGCTCTAACTACTATAATCAAATTAATGCACGTTCTAGAATCCCGATGCATTTGCATCGGGCTCATAGCTGGTATATATATATATATATATATATATATATGTAATTCACTCACGTTGACTTAACAAGTTCTGTCAGTCACGGTATGTCAACTACATACATATTTTAGAATACCCGATGCGTTAGAATCGGGCCACCATCTAGTACCTTTATATTTAGCCATATTACTTTTATGGACACCCACATCCACAGTGGGACATCCCCCCTATAGGAATCTATTGTCTATACGTTTCCCAATTATTGCTCTATTCCCTTCCTATTTCACAAAGAGATGTTACACACTACCCTCTATATCCCTTCTTTTTCATGATACACTGGACATGTCATTAATTGTTCTCCCAATTTTGTTTATTCGCAATAACGACGGTACTCAGTTTGCACAACGCCCGACAGACGGCTTTAACCAAAACCAGCACCCATTTTGACATGGACATCCAGTGTTTAGGTAATTTACCTAATATTGACATAAGACCTTGATTTATTTAGTTGTGACTGATTTATATTCCTTTGGGTTCAAAACACATGATGTAATGTTTTTTGCCTACAGAGACTCTTTCATGTAGAAATGATTTAGACTTTGATGTTAGGTCTTTTATTTTGTCTTTGAAATATTGTTCCTGTTCTTTATAATTGGAGAAATGTATACTGAAACGATTTATTTTACTATATCTTGTAACAGATTATCCTTGATAAAAGCTAAATTGTATGGCTGAAACGTCAGATTATTTGAAATCTAACACTGTGCTGGACATTTCCCAATAAAAATGGACACTTCTGTCAATCAAAATTTTTGTCTAATTTTTGGTGTGCCGGAGTATACCATTTATAAGCCTTTAAAAATGTTTACTTCTGAGCAACCACAAGAGGTGAGCCCAACTTCACTCATTTTTGGAATGAATCCGTGCGACATCTGAATTCAGTGTTGATTTCCCACTGAGCTCTCCTGTCTTCATCGTGCTTCTCCGATTGAGGTTCCAGACAGATGATGGGTTATAACTCCGTGGTGATGTGCTTTAAGTGAATACATAACCTTTGTATGTTGATTATACAAATGCTGTATGCAACATCATACTGTTTCTTTTATTTTGTATTCTATGTTAACCTTTTTAATAAAATTACTTGATTACCTTCTATAAAGCCGTATCCGAACCTGTTTATCAAAATTATTGGCAAAACATTTGGCTTAGTCGGCAGTACCAGGCAGAAGAATCAGTAATTTTTTATTTTTTTTTTATACAGTGTGATATTGCATAAAACATGCCTCTTTTTAGGAAAAAAGTGCTTATAAGTGAGTCTATTAAAATTCCACGTTAGGAACAAACTTCATATCATGTTTTGACGACCAAATGGTCGCAAAGTGTAGGTTTAAGTGTGCCATGGGACACATGTTTGCAGACTGCAGAACCTCATGATGTTGCAGCATGCTTGCAGAAAATGAGTATTGAAAAAGGTAAAGAGTTGTGCGCTGCTGGTTGGTGTGGCTGGATCCTGCTATATCTACCGTATGCATATAGAAAACAATATGAGGAAAAATTAGTGTTAACAAAAGTTAAGGAAATGGAAATACAGTTGTGTGAGGCCCAGAATGCATTAGTTATAGTACAGTTTCAGAGTAAGTTATTAATGAACAAAGGTGATGGACATTAGGAAGTTGCCGAAAAAAGCTGCTGTACAGTATAAATACAAATAAGGCGAGGGAAGGACAATAAAAATAAAGTAGCTTTGGCTATAGCCAAAGATGAGATTATATGGAACCCTGATCAGGGGGACGGTAATGTTTGGAACTCAAATGACTCCGAAAATGCTACCGACCCAGAACAGGAGGACGAAAATTTTAATGAGGAGAAGGAAACTGATCCTCCTCTTAACCCAATAAAATCTCACCCTATATACTGGAGACGGATTGTACAAACAGCTACAGGTAAAAAGAACAAAAATATGGTAGAGGACTACAGTCAACAGGAACTTAATGATCTTTATGATCGTTTTTCTCAAAGACCAATTGAACCTTTGATAGCTTGGGCAGTCAGACTATGGGAGACAGGAGCTCATGGAGTGCAGGTGGATGCAGTGGATGGGCCAAAATTTGTTCAGTTTAGCCATGAACCTGTAGTAAAGGAGGCATTCCATAACTTGATACTTCAGCAACCACATGTGGGATGTAGCATGTGGGATGTGCTGAATATAGCATTACAACATAAATATCCATCTGAGGCAGATTGGCCACCGCACGAAAAAAGGATGGTTTACATTGTGCTCAGAGATTGAAGGAGGAGGTCATGATAAAATGCCATTTCAGCAAACACATATGCCGATTACATGCAAGTTGTTGTAAATGTATACATTAGAAATCATATAATTAGAAATACCCCTTCAGCTTATAAACATATCATGATGATGTTAATGGTAGATCAGACAGGGAAAACCATCTCCAATACCTTGGAGGCAATCTTACAGTTAGGAGATCTGGGAGACTGGGGTCCCAAACAAAGAGATAATCTTCACTCTAAAGAGCAGTGTGACAATGTCATAAGTGGTAACAATCCTAGATGTTTTTGACTCTGATCAAGGGTGGAGTCCCCAAGGATAAAATAGATGGGATTAGTACTGATAACATGTGGAAAATGTATCAAAAAAGAGAACTTAAAAAAAAGTCAGGGGTGTCACATAAAAGGTTACATATTAAAAGATTCTGAATCTCCACAGCGGGGGCGAGGCAGGACATGGGAAGAGAGAGGGCCCATTCTCTCATTGTCACCGGCAAAGTTCACAGCATCGAGGTTTGAGGATCTTTATGCTGAAGTCAAGTGTTTACTACAGGAATTTAAAAGCCCAGCAGAAGGGGTTGTCATCTTCTTCCACCAAGATGTCTTCATCTGAAGTGGAAGATAGATGGGGAGAAAATGATAATAGTGGCTATGCCCCACAGATAGATAGACGTCCCCATGTAGATTTAGTATTAATTGGAAAAATAAAAAGCTTTGGTAGATATGGGGGCGGCGGAGGCCAGTTTGATTTATTGAAATCCAAGCAATTCAGTGGACGTAAGATAATAATCAAAGGATTACTAGGGAAGCAAATTTGCAGTTCAGAGTAAATATCATTAATTGAAAGTTGGAAATCTTCTAACTGCATTACCCGGTAATGATTGTTCCTATTCCAGAGTATATAATTGGCATTGACATATTGAAGGGAATGACTTTGCAGCCACCAGATGGTAAATACCAATTTGGAATACCCCTTTAGTAATGGCTCAACCTTCCCAACTATCAGTAAAGCTTTCATTGAAGTGGCTCCAGTGATAGTAGGAAAAATAAAAATGCATCGAGTAGAAATCCCTCCAAGCTCCAAAATTATCAGCATGAAACAATATAGAATCCCTAGGCGGTTAAGGAGATCAATGAAACAATTCATGAATTGTTAGGGACTGGTGTACTTGTGCCTACATCTACTGAATGGAACAATCCTGTGTGGCCAGTGAAAAAGTGTGATGGCTCATGGAGAATGACTGTTGATTACGGGGAATTGAACAAACACACTCCCCCTCGCACAGCTGCTGCACCTGACACAAATTCAAATTCAAATGAGCTTCATTGGCAGGACTAAATACAAATTAGCATTGCCAAAGCAAATGGTAAAAATAGGGGGACAGGGTAGGGAGTGGGGAGTAGGTAGGCATATAGAGGTCCAGGATATATCAAGATCCTTTTAGAGGGTAGGGGCATGTCCAGGGTGGGGTACAGAAGTCTATGGTATATCAGCCTCCTCTTAGTATGTGACAGGCACTGACATATTGCGCTGCTATGGCCGCTGCACTTTCCTCTTCCCCTAGTAGTATTGGCAGTTTCTCTACCTCTTCCATTGAGATGAAGTCTGGGAGGAGATCAGACAGTCTGTTGAAGTGAGTGTCCCTCACTGCAGAGTATTTAGGACACCTCAGCAAGAAGAGAGCCTCATCCTCCATGGCCTCCTGGAGGCATTGCTGGCACAGTCTGCTCTCTCGGGGCTTGTAGTTTTGTTGGTGCTGCCCGGATTCGATGAGTAGGCTGCGCTTAGTCTGTACCAGCTCAGGATGGGGTTTTCCAGTTTCTCTAGATATGGGGTCAGTTTGTACTCCCTCTGTAGGTTCTGGTATATCGTCAGTTTCTGTGATTTGTTTATGTAGCTCTTCCAGATGCTGAGATATTCCTCTTTGCCTTTGTGTACCATCTTCTGGATTTCACATTTTGTCAGGCAATGTGGGTTGGTGGCTTGGTCAGGCTGTCTTTGGGTACTTGTTGTTGGGAGGTTTCCTGAGGCTTCCTGGTGTAGGAAGGCTTTGTGATGGTAGGAGCTGGGACTACTACTTTGTAGATGAGCCTTGAGTGAAAGCGCCTTCTTCTGGATTGCAAGGTGTAGTGGGAATCTGCCCACCTCTGCTCGGCAGGCGCTGTTTGATGTGCTCCAATGGACTTGGAGAAGATGCTTGTAGAACTCTAGGTGGAATATTTCAGTCGGCCCAGCATCACACTTTGACCAGTTTGGGTATGAGAATGGGCCCCAGACCTCACTGCCATATAGAAGGATTGGGGCAATGATGGAGTCAAAGATTTTTAGCCAGACGGTTACTGGTGCCTTGAGGTGGTTCAGACGTCTTCTGATGGCATAGAAGGCTTTGGATGCCTTGTCTTTCAGTAACTCTATGGCTTGCTTGAAGCTCCCTGATTGGCTGAGTTCTAGGCCCAGGAATGTGTACTCATTGGTTTCTGTAAGTGGGCAGTTGTCTACTGTAAATGGAGGATGTCCAGCAGGTTATTGCTTTCTTTTCTGTAACACCATGATATTAATTTTCTTCTGGTTGACTGGCATTGCCCATGTGCTGTTGAAGGTCTCTAGGATTTTCAGATGATCGTGGACACCTTTCTCGGTTGGTGATAACAGCATGAGGTCATCAGCATATAGCAGAAATTTCACCTGGGTGTCATGAAGAGTGAGTCCTGGTGCTGAGCAGGACTCTAGGGCCACCGCCAGCTCATTGATGTAGATGTTAAAGGGAACCAACCACCCCCAATGACCCCCCCGGACTATTAATATCGGTCCCTACACACAGCACATACATGTGCTGCAATGATTTTTGCTAAAAAAACTGTTTTGTAAAACTTAAGATAATGCTTTTGAAAGTTTAAACCGAAGGGACGGGTGGGCGTTACTTATCTGTGGCAAAAGCCGGGTTGCAGCTGCCACTCATCCACCTGTGTCCCGCAGTAGCAGTTATGGCCAGCCCTTTGTTCAGCGTCACAGCCCGGTGCACGGGCTCGCATGCCCGTGCACACGTCATCATCTACAGCCGGGTTGCGAGCGCGCGCTCTGACTTCCATAGCTGAGCACAGGAAGTCAGAGCGCGCGCTCGCAACCCGGCTGTAGATGATGACGTGTGCACGGGCATGCGAGCCCGTGCACCGGGCTGTGACGCTGAACAAAGGGCTGGAAATAACTGCTACTGCGGGACACAGGTGGATGAGTGGCAGCTGCAACCCGGCTTTTGCCACAGATAAGTAACGCCCACCCGTCCCTTCGGTTTAAACTTTCAAAAGCATTATCTTAAGTTTTACAAAACAGTTTTTTTAGCAAAAATCATTGCAGCACATGTATGTGCTGTGTGTAGGGACCGATATTAATAGTCCGGGGGGTCATTGGGGGTGGTTGGTTCCCTTTAAAGAGCGTTAGACTGAGGCTGCAGCCCTGTCTAACTCCTTGGCTTTGTTGTAAATAGGCATTCCTCCTTCCATTGACCCTCACGATGCAGCTGTGCTCAGTTTAGGAGCTTCGGATGACATCAAATATTTTGCCTCCTATTTCGCTCCCCAGCAGTTTTAGAAATAGTCCTGGATGCCACACTGAGTCAAAGGCCTCTTTGAAGTCCACGAAACAAGCGTATATTTTCCCATTCTTTGTATTGTGGACTTGGCACTTGATGAGGCTGTGCAGAGTGTAGATGTGGTCAGTGGCATGAACCCTGCTTGGCTCTTGCTGAGGATGTTGTGCTCGGTTCGGAAGGTAAGGATCCTCTTGTTCAGGATTCTGTTGAAGAGTTTACTCAGGTTGCTGCTGACACATATCCCCAGGTAATTTGTTGGGTCGTACTTGTCCCCATTTTTGTGTATTGGGATTATGAGGCCTTGGTTCCAGATTTTGGGGAAGTACCCAGCCTGCAGTACGATATTAAATAGTTTTTTTATCGCAGCCTGGATGTCTGGCGGGCTGTATTTTAGCATTTCTGGGAGGCTCCCATCTGGACCACTGGCTTTTTTACCTTTTATCTGTGTGATCCTTTCTGTTATTTCTGGCAGTGTGATTGGTGTATCTAGAGGATTTTGGAAATCTTTGATCTTTTCCTCCATATCTTTCAGTTTATTCACAAGCTCTTTTTGTGCCGGGTTCAGGTCTTCACTTGGGATGTCTTTGTAAAGGTCCTTGAAGTACTGGAGCCAGATGTGGCTGCTCTGGATGTGGAGGCTGTTGCTTTTCTGGTTGGATCCAAGGTGATTCCACAGTTCCCAGAATTTGTTGTCTTCAAGAGTTGGAGGAGTTTGGTGGTGATGTGGTTTTGTTTTTTCTTTCTGAGGACGGCTTTGTAATTTTGCTGCATGGTGTGGTAGGCTTCTTTTAAAGTGGGGTTGTTTGGGTCTCTGTGTTTTTTATTTGAAGCCATTCTTAGTTAGGGCCTTCCGTACGGTCTTACATTCTTTGTCAAACCAATTGTTGGGATTTGGTTTACTCGGCCTCTTGTTGGTGCTTTTTTTCAGGTCGGACATTTCCGCCATGACATGGAGAATGTTGTTGAGGTCCCTTACCGCCAGTTGTACTCTTTCTTGGTTAAGCTCATACGCATTATTATGGGACTGTTGAAGCTTCTCCTTGATCTCTGGTCTATTGATGGCATCTTTATATTTTGGGGCCGACATCTTGGACCATCTGAAGGATGGCGGAAAGCTAAAGAGGCCAATCTTTTGCGGGGTTTGTGAGGGTGATTTGTTTGTGGATTTGATGTATAGGAGCAGTTGATTGTGGTCTGACAGGTGTATTTGTGGGGTGACTATGAGGGCGCCAATATTTGTAGGGTACAAATCTGTGATGGCATCACTCTGATTGAACAGATACAGAAAAACAAAGGAAACTGGTATGGTGTTTTGGATTTAGCTAATGCACTTTTTGCCATACCTGTTGCAAAGCAATACTGGGATTAGTTTCCTTTTACGTGGAAGGGAAGACAATATACCTATACGCATCTTCTTCAGGGGTGGTTGCGTAGTCTCACCATTTGTCATTGGGTGGTAGACAAACATTTAGTTGACTTTTTCCTTACATCCCACATGCAAATATCCCATTACACTGATGATATCATGGTACAGGGGAAAACAGAATCAGAGGTAGCACATCAGTTAGATGAACTCATTGAACACATGAAAAGTAAAGGATGGGAAATTAATCCTAAGAAGGTGCAGGGACATGCACAAACAGTAAAGTTCCTTGGTATCCAATGGAACAAGGGACACAGAAATGACATGACAGGTTAGACAAAAGATCCTTAATTTGCCATTCCCAAAGACAAAACACAACAGTTTATAGGACTCTTTGGATTTTGTAGACAACATATCCCACACCTTGGCTAGATTCTCACACCCCTTTTATAAAATTACACAGAAGAAAAATCCGTTTTCAGAGGGTACGGAGCAACAGATGGCATTTGAAAGGGCACAAGAGGCAGTGCAAAAGGCACTGGATTTGCGGCCAGTGTTGGATGATGAGCCTATAGAACTAAATATATCAGTATAAGAAATATATGCCAATTGGAGTTTGCGGCAAAGCAGGAAAATATAAAGTATCCTTGCGGTTCTGGAATAAGAAATTGCCTGATGCAACCCAGCCTTACAGCAGCTTTGAATGCCAGATATTGGTATGTTATTGGGCATTAATTGATACAGAACAGTTAAAGTACCGTCACACGGTGCGACGGCACCGGAGATGTTGGCGGCAACGGGCGGGAGCGCGCACATTTTTTGTGCCCCGCCAGAGTTGAGATCCCCCATTTACATGGCGCAACACCTCTGGCGACGCCCTGGCGATCTGACAGGCGGCATCGCCGCTGGGGTTTCTAAAAACCCCAGCGGCGATGCCTTAACATGGGAGCCTATGGCTCCCATCGCCTGGCAGGTCGCCGTCGGACGTTTACATGGGGCGATGTGTACACATCGCCCAAGAATGGTCACCTGGTTTCAGAGCTCTGCTCTGAAACCAGGCGACCACTATAAGGCGTCGCCATTGCCTATTTACATTAGGTGACGCAGGGGCGATAATTGTGCCGATAGGCTACACCTCTGTCTAAGAAATCGGCGGTGCCGTCGCACTGTGTGATGGTACCCTTAACAGTAGGATATGACGTAACGATCAGGTCGGAGATTACAATTATTCAGTGGGTATGTAGCTCCCAAAATCCCACTGCATAGGACATGCCCAGGAATCATCAGTAATAAAATGGAAATGGTACATTCAGGACAGAGCAAAACTGGTGGTTAGTGGATTTTCAACATTACATGAGAAGGTAAGCAAAGTTTCTACGGGACTTCGATCGCAGGAAATACAGAAGTCCAATCAAGAATCCCCAGTAAGATGGGGGGTTCTTTTTGAACAATCGAGTCCAGAGCAAAGGAAACATGTTTGGTTTACGGATGGGTCAGATAGATACCAAGGTAACAACCAGGTGTGGAAGGCCATAGGGTATCAGCCTTTGAGTAACAGGATGCTGATGACCACTGGAGTAGGAAAGAGTAGTGAATATGCAGAAATATACACAATTTATAGTGTTTTGAGGCAAGAATCATTAAGTGAGTGTCATATAAAGTTGTGGCCAAAAGTATTGACACCCCTGCAATTCTGTAAAATAATACTCAGTTTCTTCCTGAAAATGATTGCAATCACAAATTCTTTGGTATTATTATCTTCATTTAATTTGTCTTCAATGAAAAAACACAAAAGAGAATAAAGCAAAAAGCAGAACATTGATCATTTCACACAAAACTCCAAAAATGGGCCAGAGAAAAGTATTGGCACCCTCAGCCTAATACTTGGTTGCACAACCTTTAGCCAAAATAACTGCGATCAACCGCTTCCGGTAACCATCAATGAGTTTCTTACAATGCTCTGCTGGAATTTTAGACCGTTCTTCTTTGGAGAGAGGGGCGTGCATAATTACAAGGCTTCATAGAAAAAGACCAGGAGTAAGGCCAAAATACTGCATAATCAGAACAACTTTATTGAAAACATATATCAGCTCACAGCAAAGATGTTACAAGCAGGCACACAAGCAGGACCCCCATCAAGGTACATCACAAAGGTGCATGGAAACCAATAATTATGTCTCCTGGCCAAATAGCCCACCTAGGTATAACATTGCCACATACCCCAACACATATATATAAACCAAGTGGTTACCAACAAAGTACAATCAGGGCAATGGATAGGGTCAGAAAATAGCTACCTGCTTGTGGCTGCCTCCCCTAGACGCACGTTTCGCGTTTAGCTTGTTCACAAGGGGTAGTTCCACACATGTATGAGATCTTTTTATACCCTTCCAGGTATACTGGCGTGTGACATCATTTCCTAAAGCAGCCAGGTGTGTTAATCACCCTCCTTTCCTGTATCTGTGTGTAGCCTGGCAACCAGATTCCGTGCAGCCAGTCACCAGCATCCACGTCATCCCACTCTCAGGCTGAGAATCCCGGAGTAGGAGACGTGCGGCCCGCCCCTCGCATACATCACAGTCACTGGTGCCAGGAAACTACATTTCTCAGTGTCCTTAGCGTCCCATGTGACCCGTCACATGACCGGACGTGACCAATCACAGGCCGCCACGCCCTCAGCCAACATCACAGCCAGTGACACAGCCTGGTAGGCGGAGCAATCCTCCAACAATACTACCACTGTGTCCAGGAGCTGCAAAATGACACAGAGTGTTTTCCTTATACCTAGACTGTAAAAAATAAAATCCAATTTGCGCCATACTGTGTTAACAATAATTACCTTCGGTATATTTTTGTATTGCTCACCTTTACCAGTTGTGCCGTCCGCACAACTGGATAAACTTGCACACTTGCGAGGTCTTTGAAATAATGAATTTCACTCTTCTGGAATAATGTGAACAAATGACGTCTTCAACGATTTCCTCGGAGGCCAAGGATCACGTGACAGCTCAGGAGGATCTAAATAACAAAGGCCAGGTCCTGTAGCCCAGAGCAGCTCCACATCCCCCTCCCCGTAGGGAGGATATGTAAGGTAATGAAGAAAGGATAGAGCATGTGGTAAGCGCTAGGGAATAATTACAGCTCCACGGCCAGTAGTAAATTGCCTTTAGGCTTTAATGAAAATGTGTACAACACGCAGGTCCATTAACCACGATGCATTTCAACGCAGTGTGCGTCTTTCTCAAGTGAATCTCAGGACCCAATTAAAACATTTACCGTATATACTTTCAATCTTGTTCATGATTTGGGGAAGACAAATCCATACAAGGCTCAGATTAAAACCCGTCCTAGACTAGTAGGGCGGATTACAAAGATACAAATTTATACAAAATTAAAAAAACCTACCATTACTTACTAAAATCATATAAATAAAATCGCTATATATAATAAAACTATATTTACACCCACGAGAATATAAATTTATGTACATATACACTACCTTATATTCCATTCTTTCCTTAAAATAGTTCTAGCTCATTGTAACATTCATTTTTCCCTTTTCCCTGTAAACACCAACTAACCTCGATCCAGTGCCGTCGTCCCTCTCCACTCCGGACCGCCCCCAGGCACAATGAAATGGTATTCATGCGCCTAATGAGCGGCACCAGAAGTGAGAGGAACCTTCGGCGTCCGGTCCAAGCAACACCAGATTCTTTTTTCCTGTAAACACAAACTAACCTCGATCCAGCGCCATCGTCCCTCCCGCCTCCAGATCGCCCCCAGGCTCAATGAAGTGATATTCATGTGTCTAATGAGCGGCACCAGAAGCGAGAGGAACCCTCGGCGTCCGATCGAGGCAACACCAAATTCTTTTATTTTGTCTCTTCCTTCTTTTCTTTTACGTTCTTTTATATGTATATATGTATCCAATAACTAAAAAGACTTGATATAAACAAAATTAATAAAACTTTTTTTTTTAAATTATTTAAAAAAATGTTTTTATTTATTTTTTTTTATTTATTTACCCTGAATAATTGTACTGCATTGATTCTATCATATGTTATTTTCAAGTGTAATATTGAGGCCTTCTGGAGATAAAGTACCAACCCTGAATATCCAATAGGATTCTCTTCTATTAAGACTACCTGTCCTGTCAACAACATTTTCTCCTATTTGATCGATTATTGTTAGTTTTAATTTTGAAGGATCTCGATTGTGTACCAGATCAAAATGCTTGGAAACACTGTGTTTTAGATAACCGGTACTAATATTATGTCTGTGTTTGTTCATTCTCGATCTCATACATTGGATGGTTCTTCCGATATACTGCTGCCCGCAAGGGCATTCCAGTAAATAAACAACATATCTGGAAGAGCAATCAAGTCCATGTTGGATCTCAATTGTCTCATTTGTGGTGTTGGATCTAAAGCTCAAAGAGCCCTGAACCACACTCATACAGCACTTGCATCTTTTTATTCCACAACTATAACAACCCTTCATCCTCCTACACAATGTGGTTTTGGGGGGTTTTGCTGTTCCTGATCCTATTGTTCTAATTTGACTAGGGCTATTAAATTATGTAAATTTCTACCCCTCCTATAAACAACCCTCAGAATTTTCCGGATAAGTTTCGCTAGAATGGGATCACCCTGTAATATGAACCAGTGTTTTTTCAGTAGTTTGTGGATGTTTTTATAAGACTTATTAAATGTAGTGACCAAGTCGCAAGCAAAGGAGGACTTAATTTGTCCATTATTTTCTTTATCCTTATTTCTTTCTTCCAATTTCTCCAAATATTGTTTTTGAGTGATTCCTCTACATTTTTATAGGCATCCTTCAGCAATTCATCAGGATACCCTTTTGCTTTGAATCTCCTCTTTAGTTCTTCCGCTTCTATTTTAAAATCCTCATTGAGCGTGCAATTCTTCCTAATTCTTAAATATTGCCCATAAGGTATATTTCGTATCCATGAAGGTAGATGACTACTATTGAACCCTAGATAACTGTTGACATCTACATTCTTAAAGAATGTAGATGTACTAAGTTCACCTGTCTGGTTAATTTTAATCAGGAGATCTAGAAATTGAATTTGGGTGTTGGAATAGTTCAATGTGAATTTTAGTCCCAATTGGTTGATGTTCAGTGTATTCACAAACTCAATGGCTTCCTCCTCACTTCCTGTCCATATTATCAGTAGATCATCAATAAATCTTTTGTAGAATTGTATGTACCGTATATACTCGTGTATAAGCCGACCCGTGTATAAGCCGACCCCCCTACTTTTGCCCCCAAAACCTGGGAAAATCTATTGACTCGTGTATAAGCCGAGGGTGGACCCTAGCACAAGTATACAGCCCCCAGCAGTGTGGTATACACCAGTCCCAGAGGTAGATACAGCAGCCCCAGTGGTAGTATACACGCAGCCCCAGTAGTATATACAGCCCCAGTGGTATATACAGCTCCAGTGGTAGTATAGACGCAGCCCTAGTAGTATATACAGCCCCAGTGGTAGTATATACAGCCCCAGTGGTAGTATACAGGGCCCCAGCAGTATATACAGCCCCAGTGGTTTATACAGCCCCAGTGGTAGTATACAGGGCCCCAGAGGTATATACAGCCCCAGTGGTAGTATATACAGGGCCCCAGCAGTATATACAGCCCCAGTGGTTTATACAGTCCCAGTGGTAGTATACAGGGCCCCAGAGGTATATACAGCCCCAGTGGTAGTATATACAGCCCCAGTGGTAGTATATACAGCCCCAGTGGTAGTATATACAGCCCCAGTAGTAGTATACAAGGCCCCAGCAGTATATACAGCCCCAGTGGTAGTATATACAGCCCCAGTGGTAGTATACAAGGCCCCAGCAGTATATACAGCCCCAGTGGTAGTATACAGGGCCCCAGAGGTATATACAGCCCCAGTGGTAGTATATACAGCCCCAGTGGTAGTATACAGGGCCCCAGCAGTATATACAGCCCCAGTGGTAGTATACAGGGCCCCAGAGGTATATACAGCCCCAGTGGTAGTATATACAGCCCCAGTGGTAGTATATACAGCCCCAGTGGTAGTATACAGGGCCCCAGCAGTATATACAGCCCCAGTGGTTTATACAGCCCCAGTGGTAGTATACAGGGGCCCAGAGGTATATACAGGGCCCCAGAGGTAGTATATACAGCCACAGTGGTAGTATATACAGCCCCAGTGGTAGTATACAGGGCCCCAGCAGTATATACAGTCCCAGTGGTTTATACAGCCCCAGTGGTAGTATATACAGCCCCAGTGGTAGTATACAGGGCCCCAGAGGTATATAGTAGCCCCAGCGGTAGTATACAGGCATCCCCAGTAATGCAGGGCCCCCCCAGCATCTCTCCGGTCACCTGTAAAGGAAGCTATACTTATCACAGTGCTCTGTCCGCGCCCGCTCGCACCCGCTCTCAGCAGCCGACCGGATCCTCCATCTTGCGTCTTCTTTCTTCCTGTTTCCTGTGCTCGTCGCAGGGAATGACGTCATTGCCCGCGACGAGCACAGGAAACAGGAAGAAAGAAGACGCAAGATGGAGGATCCGGTCGGCTGCTGAGAGCGGGTGCGAGCGGGCGCGGACAGAGCACTGTGATAAGTATAGCTTCCTTTACAGGTGACCGGAGAGACGCTGGGGGGGCCCTGCATTACTGGGGATGCGGGGGCTGCTGTATACCGATGTATACATCGGTATGTACCGATGTATACATCGGTATACAGCACTGACTCGCGTATAAGCCGAGGGGGGTACTTTTCAGCCCAATTTTTGGGCTGAAAAACTCGGCTTATACGCGAGTATATACGGTACTTACTTGCCAGGGGGGACTGCGCGATGGTCACAGACTCAAAAGCACCCATATACAAACCTGCATAACTGGGTGCGAATCTCGTGCCCATCGCGCAGCCCCTTACCTGTCTGTACATCAACTCCTGATAACTGAAGATATTATTATATAGAATGAATTCAATTCCTTTCTTCAAAAACTGCTTTTGTGCCTCTAAGATCAGAGGATCCTTTGAAATGAAATAATCAATTATCTTTAACCCTTTATTATGTGGGATATTTGAATATAATGCACTCACATCAAGAGTTATTAATAGGGCTCCTGGTGATGGAGGAAGTCTAGTAATCAATCCTATCAATTGAGAAGAATCTTTCAAATAGGAGTCTAATTCAATGTTGTATCTCTGTAGAAACAAATCAATATAATGGGATAAGTTGCTGGTTATAGAGTTAATACCCGATATAATGGGGCGTCCAGGGGGATTAGTGGTGGATTTATGAATTTTGGGGAGGAAATAAAAGTGTGGGGTTTTGTATCTATTAATATTTAGGAATCTAAATTCGTTCTTATTTAATAATCCCACTTTTCTGGCATTTTTAATCATTATTTTATATTGTAAAAATAAATCTTCTAAGGGATTTTTTTCTAATTTTTCGTAGTAATCTTTATCATCTAAAATTTCTCTGCTTTTATTATTATACCACCCCTCATTCATAATAACAACCCCTCCCCCCTTGTCAGCTGGTTTTATTATTAAGTTTTTATTTTCTTTAATCCTCTTTAAGGCTATTCTTTCCCCCGTTGTTAAATTATCTCTCTGTTTAATGTCCCCCATACTTCTTATCTCTTTTAAAGTTAGTTGTTGGAATGTCTCCAAATGAGATCCCTTATGATGTATGGGATAAAAATTGCTTTTATTTTTCGGATTTACATGAATGAATTTATCCTCTATTTCTTTGATGTTGGTTTCTCCCTCCTCCTTCTTATCATTTTTAGTTCTTACTTCCTCAGTGCCTATTTTTCCCTTCATTTTTTCTATTATAAAGTGTCTCTGTATCGTTAATTTTCTTATAAATTCATTAAAATCAATGTATAAAGTAAGTGGATTTAGTTTAGATTTTGGACAGAATGACAATCCTCTCCCCAAAAGTTTGATTTCATCCTGTGACAATTGTTCCCCAGAAATATTAAAAATCCCATTCAAACCAAAACTATCTTTTATGTTTTCCTCCTCTGTATTGATTCTATGCTCCTTTAATCCAGTTTGGTCTTTTTTAATTTTCTCGGTGAATCTGGTGATCGTGGATTGGGGCCCATTTCCTTTTCCCCTACATCCTCTCCTCCTCTTTTTCTTTTTGTTTTGCGAAATGTAGCCGGTTGAAAAAAATGAGTGATTTTCATCGATTTAATATCTGAATGTTTTTCAGTGTTTTCCTTATTTTTCACCGTGTTTCTTGGTGTCTTAGAGGCACAAAAGCAGTTTTTGAAGACCGGAATTTAATTCATTCTATATACCGTATATACTCGTGTATAAGCCGACCCGTGTATAAGCCGACCCCCCTACTTTTGCCCCCAAAACCTGGGAAAATCTATTGACTCGCGTATAAGCCGAGGGTGGACCCCAGCACAGGTATACAGCCCCCAGCAGTGGTATACAGGCCCCAGCAGTATGACATACAGCAGCCCCCAGTGGTATATACAGCAGCTCCCAGTGGTATATACAGCAGCTCCCAGTGGTATATACAGCAGCCACAGTGGTATATACAGCAGCCCCAGTGGTATTGCAGCCCCTATATACAGCAGCCCCAGTGGTATTGTAGCCCCAGTGGTGTATACAGCAGCCCCTATATACAGCAGCCCCAGTGGTATTGCAGCCCCAGTGGTATTGCAGCCCCTATATACAGCAGCCCCAGTGGTATTGCAGCCCCAGTGGTGTATACAGCAGCCCCTATATACAGCAGCCCCAGTGGTATTGCAGCCCCAGTGGTGTATACAGCAGCCCCTATATACAGCAGCCCCAGTGGTATTGCAGCCCCAGTGGTGTATACAGCAGCCCCTATATACAGCAGCCCCAGTAGTATTGCAGCCCCAGTGGTATTGCAGCCCCTATATACAGCAGCCCCAGTGGTATTGCAGCCCCACTGGTGTATACAGCAGCCCCTATATACAGCAGCCCCAGTGGTAGTATACAGGCAGCCCCAGTAATGCAGGGCCCCCCCCCTCATGCTCCGGTCACCTGTAAAGCAAATTAGACTTATCAGTGTCCCGCTGCCGTCCGCGCCCGCATCTGCCGACATCGCGATCCTCCATCTTCATGCGTCCTCTTCCGACTTCCTGTGTTCGGCGCCGGCAATGACGTCATTGCCTGTGACGAACAGAGAAAACCAGAAGAAGACGCATGAAGATGGAGGATCGCATGTCGGCAGATGCGGGCGCGGACGGCAGCGGGACACTGATAAGTATAATTTGCTTTACAGGTGACCGGAGCATGAGGGGGGGGGCCCTGCATTACTGGGGATGCGGGGGCTGCTGTATACCGCTGTATACAGCAGCCCCCGCACTGACTCGCGTATAAGCCGAGGGGGGTACTTTTCAGCCCAATTTTTGGGCTGAAAAACTCGGCTTATACGCGAGTATATACGGTAATAATATCTTCAGTTATCAGGAGTTGATGTACAGACAGGTAAGGGGCTGCGCGATGGGCACGCGATTCGCACCCAGTTATGCAGGTTTGTATATGGGTGTTTTTGAGTCTGTGACCATCGCGCAGTCCCCCCTGGCAAGTAAGTACATACAATTCTACAAAAGATTTATTGATGAATTACTGATAATATGGACAGGAAGTGAGGAGGAAGCCATTGAGTTTGTGAATACACTAAACATCAACCAATGGGGACTAAAATTCACATTGAACTATTCCAACACCCACATTCAATTTCTAGATCTCCTGATTAAAATTAACCAGACAGGTGAACTTAGTACATCTACATTCTTTAAGAATGTAGATGTCAACAGTTATCTAGGGTTCAATAGTAGTCATCTACCTTCATGGATACGAAATATACCTTATGGGCAATATTTAAGAATTAGGAAGAATTGCACGCTCAATGAGGATTTTAAAATAGAAGCGGAAGAACTAAAGAGGAGATTCAAAGCAAAAGGGTATCCTGATGAATTGCTGAAGGATGCCTATAAAAATGTAGAGGAATCACTCAAAAACAATATTTGGAGAAATTGGAAGAAAGAAATAAGGATAAAGAAAATAATGGACAAATTAAGTCCTCCTTTGCTTGCGACTTGGTCACTACATTTAATAAGTCTTATAAAAACATCCACAAACTACTGAAAAAACACTGGTTCATATTACAGGGTGATCCCATTCTAGCGAAACTTATCCGGAAAATTCTGAGGGTTGTTTATAGGAGGGGTAGAAATTTACATAATTTAATAGCGCCTAGTCAAATTAGAACAGTAGGATCAGGAACAGCAAAACCCCCCAAAACCACATTGTGTAGGAGGATGAAGGGTTGTTATAGTTGTGGAATACAAAGATGCAAGTGCTGTATGAGTGTGGTTCAGGGCTCTTTGAGCTTTAGATCCAACACCACAAATGAGACATTTGAGATCCAACATGGACTTGATTGCTCTTCCAGATATGTTGTTTATTTACTGGAATGCCCTTGCGGGCAGCAGTATATCGGAAGAACCATCCAATGTATGAGATCGAGAATGAACAAACACAGACATAATATTAGCACCGGTTATCTAAAACACAGTGTTTCCAAGCATTTTGATCTGGTACACAATAGAGATCCTTCAAAATTAAAACTAACAATAATCGATCAAATAGGAGAAAATGTTGTTGACAGGACAGGTAGTCTTAATAGAAGAGAATCCTGTTGGATATTCAGGGTTGGTACTTTATCTCCAGAAGGCCTCAATATTACACTTGAAAATAACATATGATAGAATCAATGCAGTACAATTATTCAGGGTAAATAAATTTAAAAAAAAAAAATAAATAAAAATTTTTAAATAATTTAAAAAAAAAAAGTTTTATTAATTTTATTTATATCAAGTCTTTTTAGTTATTGGATACATATATATACATATAAAAGAACGTAAAAGAAAAGACGGAAGAGAGAAAATAAAAGAATTTGGTGTTGCCTCAATCGGACGCCGAGGGTTCCTCTCGCTTCTGGTGCCGCTCATTAGACATTGAGCCTGGGGGCGGTCCGGAGGCGGGAGGGACGATGGCGCTGGATCGAGGTTAGTTTGTGTTTACAGGAAAAAAGAATCTGGTGTTGCTTGGACCGGACGCCGAAGGTTCCTCTCACTTCTGGTGCCGCTCATTAGGCGCATGAATACCATTTCATTGTGCCTGGGGGCGGTCCGGAGTGATGAGGGACTACGGCACTGGATCGAGGTTAGTTGGTGTTTACAGGGAAAAGGGAAAAATGAATGTTACAATGAGCTAGAACTATTTTAAGGAGAGAATGGAATATAAGGTAGTGTATATGTACATAAATTTATATTCTCGTGGGTGTAAATATAGTTTTATTATATATAGCGATTTTATTTATATGATTTTAGTAAGTAATGGTAGGTTTTTTAATTTTGTATAAATTTGTATCTTTGTAATCCGCCCTACTAGTCCAGGACGGGTTTTAATCTGAGCCTTGTATGGATTTGTCTTCCCCCAATCATGAACAAGATTGAAAGTATATAAATGTTTTAATTGGGTCCTGAGATTCACTTGAGAAAGACGCACACTGCGTTGAAATGCATCGTGGTTAATGGACCCGCGTGTTGTACACATTTTCATTAAAGCCTAAAGGTAATTTACTACTGGCCGTGGAGCTGTAATTATTCCCTAGCGCTTACCACATGCTCTATCCTTTCTTCATTACCTTACATATCCTCCCTACGGGGAGGGGGATGTGGAGCGGCTCTGGGCTACAGGACCTGGCCTTCGTTATTTAGATCCCCCTGAGCTGTCACGTGATCCTTGGCCTCCGAGGAAATCGTTGAAGACGTCATTTGTTCACATTATTCCAGAAGAGTGAAATTCATTATTTCAAAGACCTCGCAAGTGTGCAAGTTTATCCAGTTGTGCGGACGGCACAACTGGTAAAGGTGAGCAATACAAAAATATACCGAGGGTAATTATTGTTAACACAGTATGGCGCAAATTGGATTTTATTTTTTACAGTCTAGGTATAAGGAAAACACTCTGTGTCATTTTGCAGCTCCTGGACACAGTGGTAGTATTGTTGGAGGATTGCTCCGCCTACCAGGCTGTGTCACTGGCTGTGATGTTGGCTGAGGGCGTGGCGGCCTGTGATTGGTCACGTCCGGTCATGTGACGGGTCACATGGGACGCTAAGGACACTGAGAAATGTAGTTTCCTGGCACCAGTGACTGTGATGTATGCGAGGGGCGGGCCGCACGTCTCCTACTCCGGGATTCTCAGCCTGAGAGTGGGATGATGTGGAGGCTGGTGACTGGCTGCACGGAATCTGGTTGCCAGGCTACACACAGATACAGGAAAGGAGGGTGATTAACACACCTGGCTGCTTTAGGAAATGATGTCACACGCCAGTATACCTGGAAGGGTATAAAAAGATCTCATACATGTGTGGAACTACCCCCTTGTGAACAAGCTAAACACAAAACGTGCGTCTAGGGGAGGCAGCCACAAGCAGGTAGCTATTTTCTGACCCTATCCATTGCCCTGGTTGTACTTTGTTGGTAACCACTTGGTTTATATATATGTGTTGGGGTATGTGGCAATGTTATACCTAGGTGGGCTATTTGGCCAGGAGACATAATTATTGGTTTCCATGCACCTTTGTGTTGTACCTTGATGGGGGTCCTGCTTGTGTGCCTGCTTGTAACATCTTTGCTGTGAGCTGATATATGTTTTCACTAAAGTATTTCTGATTATGCAGTATTTTGGCCTTACTCCTGGTCTTTTTCTATGAAGCCTTGTAATTATGCACGCCCCTCTCTCCAAAGAAGAACGGTCTAAAATTCCAGCAGAGCATTGTAAGAAACTCATTGATGGTTACCGGAAGCGGTTGATCGCAGTTATTTTGGCTAAAGGTTGTGCAACCAAGTATTAGGCTGAGGGTGCCAATACTTTTCTCTGGCCCATTTTTGGAGTTTTGTGTGAAATGATCAATGTTCTGCTTTTTGCTTTATTCTCTTTTGTGTTTTTTCATTGAAGACAAATTAAATGAATGTATGTTTTCAATAAAGTTGTTCTGATTATGCAGTATTTTGGCCTTACTCCTCGTCTTTTTCTATGAAGTTTCTTATGGTTGGAGGGCCTTATAATTAATTTTCTTTGGTCAAGTATATGAATTTATAATTACAAGGCTGCAGCAGACAGGCAGGCCTTTGAGACTATTATATAAACAGAGAACTCACACAGGACGGAGGTGATTATAACCTTTTTTCTACTTTACAAAATCGATTTGTTTCTGCAAAAGGGATGGCTAGAAATGATAAGAGGGGGTGCAGGGACAGGTCTAAAGATGTGGGGGGGGTCAGTTTGTGGGGTTAGGTTCCCTTTAAAAGACCATGTCCTTGTCCACCAGAAACATCTAAATACCATCTTTCTTTCTATAGAGGACCAAGAAAACAGGAGCAGACGAAAGAATGTCCGCCTGAGGGGCATCCCAGAGTCCTTTGCCCCAGAAGCCCTTCATAAGGTATCCATGGAGATCTTCTCGAACATTTTAGGCCCTGACAGAGCCAACGTCATCATTATTGAACGAATACACAAAGCACTGAGACCGAAGCCGGTCGTTGGAGACCCGCCTAGAGACGTGATCTATGGGTTGCTCAGCTACTTCGACACCGCTGCCATCCTCAAAGGAGCAAGGGAAAATTCCCCACGAGGCAGAAATCCAGGTCTATCAAGACATTTCCCCAACCACATTGGCAAAACGCAGAATCTTTAAAAATCTGACTGACGCTCTGGTCGCTAAGGGCCTTAGGTTCAGATGTTTTTTTCCGTTTGGCTTAGGGATCTCTAAAGAAGGCCGCCAAATTACCATATGGACTCCGGAGGATTTGGCAGAATCCTGGGAACCACTCCAGATTGAGCCCTTGAAAATTCCCTCCTGGCTCCCTTTGGATATGGGTTTGGATTTCCCAACCCTGACCAGGCCTGTGGATTGGTCCGTCAGGAAGAAATCAACCTCCCCGAAATCCAAGAAGAACTCGAACAAAAGAGATCTAACTTGACTGTGATATAGCCGCTAAGCCCAGGATGGACTTATTTCAATATTCTGTCTCGTTTTCTATCTCTTGAAGACGTAACAATGGATGCTGATTGTCTCCCCCTCTGAGGCTCTACTGCTTTGGAACAGACTGTCCTTACGACTGCTACCGCTTCATGTGCAAGTCAATAGGCCTGGATGGGCTTCAAGCTCAGACTCCCCTTCCCTTTGATCCCCTTCACCCTTCCTTTCCCCTACCCAACCCTTTCCCCCTACCCCTCCCCCTTACCCCCATCCTTTTCCCACCCCACCACTTCCCTCTTAGATATTCACAAAAATCTCTAAGTTTATTCTACACATGCTAATTAGAGTCAGTGATAGACCGCCAGAAAGC
>JARQOC010000011.1:120105955-120261500 GCA_033576535.1 Allobates femoralis
GTAAACACAATGTCCTAATAAAGCCAGATGTAATTCTCAGAAAAACAAGAACTTAGGATAAAGTTAGATTCTAGGAATTGTACTCTCGGGTCAAGGCCAAACTGGCCACATGAATGTATAAGAAAGCCAAATTCATATAGTCATTGTTTTAAGAACTCACAAATCAGTGTCAAAACTGTCTATAACATATTTTTATCCAAAAACCCCCACCATTGTGTAACGTTATCATATTACGTGTTTCTCTATTTTTAGAAATCTATGATGCCTATATAAACTCTCGCAATATTAAACTGTATGATTCACTCATGCAAAAGACCTGTGCCATGTGTCTTTCAATTGAGCATCTCCCATAGACGGTATACCGATGCCAATCCATTTTTGATCAGTCTTATCTGGTTAGGTTAAATCTCCTGACTGTGAAACCAGTGCTAACTGTCTGCTTCTCCTACTTGTGCCTACACACACAGAGCCCAAATCCGGCAGCCACGGCCCTGTTGGGCGCCCGGTGCCAAGTCCCCTGACCCTAGTACGGCTACCTTCTCGGCGGATGTGTAGGGTGTCGCCACAGCTCCTGTAGATCTCGTGGCCTCTGGTTCAGTGGATGGAGCATGGAGTCTCCTCGCCACATCAGGGCCGCTTCCTGGTTCCCAACCAGCCCCTCCGTCCGTCTCCCGTCAAAACGTGGATTTGGGCACAAGGGTTGATCTTTCTCTGTCTCTGCCCATGCCCCTGGGGCTCCCTCTTCCTCCCTTGCGGTTATTCTCTCATCCCAGGACAACCTCCTCACCACTCAAGTCCTCCGGGTCCTCTCCTCGCACCACTCTCTCTCTTTCCTCTCTTGGTTACTACCCACCCAGACTCTTCTCTTTTTCTTGTCCCTTTACTGGGTCCTCTCACCATCAGGTCCCCCCACCATCCCCGGGACCAGGTTCTAAGAGTGAGTTGGGTGCCTGATGGTTGTCTTGGACCAGGGCCGGCGTCAGCACCCGGCATACCCGGGCAAGTGCCGGGGGACTGAACAGCTGGGGGGCCCACTGGCCATCAGGGACAGGCAGCCCTGACAGCCAGAGGCCCATTAGGGACAAACAGCCCTGTGAATAAGGGGAACATCAGGGAGACTCTGCAAGGAGTTGAGTGCTCCACTGAGCTCCCAGTACACATGGCTAATTTGCATGTAATGCAGATTAGCCATGTGCTGGTTCCAGGGAGCAGTGGATCTTCCACCTTTGCCTACTGTAGCAGAGTGCTAAGTGATCACCCTGCAACCTCATCACACTGCTGCAGGAAGGAGGAAGCTCCACAGTCCGGAAGCCTGCTGCTATAAGGATGTGGTGGGGAAGCATCTGAGGAGGACAGCCCGGGGGAGTGGATGAAAGGTGTGATACCCATGAGATGAGAATGGAGTGTGTATGTGTATAGAATAGGTATCTTAATAATAGAATAGTGACCACAGGTCTTATCATTCCATATATGTATCATTACAATGTTGAAATATAAAAGAGTGAACTCTCTTTGACATTATGCTCTTATGATGAGAACACTAGCTGGACGTCTTGAGACATACATCCTGGGACAGGAAAACAGATGGATGTCTTGCGACAGACAGTCAAAGGTAGAAGTGAATATCCTGTGGCTGATGGTTATGTCATGAGGAAAGCTGGATCATGCCATCAGCGCGTGATCATAGATATATAAGACGGTATAAATGGTATAAATGAAGGAGGTTACGTTCAGTGAGTGGGGAGAAAAAACATTTCCAAAGGCCAACATGAACCCATGTCTCTGTGAAGCAAGCCGTGGTGTTGATCCCTTCTCACTGATCGTGACCTCCCCAATGAAGAAGGTGAAACAGCTACAATGCACGGTAAGGTATTGTAGCCTATTCGCTATAATCAAGTCTAGGTATAGTTTGTGTTTAGCCTGTATTCAATTGATGACAATTCATTTGCTACTTTGTAACAAATAAATTTAATCTTGCTATAAAGATTATTATTATTCATGCCTGATTTGTAAGTCAGTGAGCGCTACGTAGGTACAGGTTCTGCCCTGATCCAGGTAAATTTAGCAAGACATTAATTGGCGTAGTCGGCAGGATGCCCCACAGTGGGGTATTTAAAGAACACCTTATTTTTAAGTAATATTTTCTTATTTGGCATTTTTCGAAATTTCTCGATCTTTTGGCAGAGTACCAAAATGTTCAGAAAAAGTAAGGAAACAGCTAAGGAAACTGTTATGGAGGTTCCCGGCTGGACTGAGGCTCCATAAAATATGATAAGCACATGAATTGGTCAATTGTGGACTGGCGGAAAAATGGCAGGATAAGTTAAAAAATTCTGAACCCTATAATGTTGTTGATGTACTTATAGGGATCCCTGAAAAGGCAGGTGATGTGGTAGCCCCTCGATGTTGTGAAGTTACTCGAGGGATCCCTGCAAAGGCAGGTGATGTGGTAACCCCTCGATGTTGTGAAGTTACTCGAGGGATCCCTGCAAAGGCAGGTGATGTAGTAGTCTCTCGATGTTGTTATAATTACTCGAGAGGGTCCCTGCAAAGGCAGGTGAGGAAGTAATATTGGGGAAGCGAAACTGTACGCTAGCCTCAGCCTATAGGACAGTTCATAGGAAAATATTCTCAGCTGGTTAAGAAAGTGAAGGGCACGTTGGTGTGCAGTTTGAATCAGTTAGCATTTTGTCAAAAAAGTTTTCAAAGCCGCATAACTTTTAAATTAAAATAGATAGATACATTTGTTTAAGGGATAGTGCAAACACATTGTATTTGTGTATTAATATTTGTTTGTCGAATAATTGTGTGTGAAAGAACGTGACTGGTATGAAACTCCTTGATTGAACTGAATGACCGTATGCATGTAATAAGGATTTAAAAATAAAAATCCTGATTGTATAAAGGAGTCCACTTAGTCCAATTAGTTGTGATCCCTTGTCAACTGGCATCAGGGATAAAATGGAGGAACATTTAGCAAGTGAAAAACACATAGTCACACTTGTGAGAATGAGATAAGCTGAAACCAAGTATTTTGTTAACATTGCGAAACTAAGCAGAAAGACTGGGAATACACATAGTCGGGCTTGTCCTATCCGTGTTTTGCCAGTGGCCTATGGTTTTGCAGTAAACTAACTAATATTTGGGGAGGCTGCAAGTGAAGTGATTGTGTTGAATGTTCTGCAGAGTTTGTGTGGGTTGTGCATGTTTCAGAAAAGTTGGATGTCCGAGGCTGGTCCGAGGCTCCCTACAAAATCATAGCGCAGAAAGTTACATAGTAGAATAGCTGATGCTTGAAATAATAAGATCAAGGGTTTATAACCCCTCGATGTTGTTAATGTACTCAAGGGAATCCCTGCCAGGGCAGGTGATGCTATACAGTTAGAAGGTGAAATTGGGTATTAGCTATTTTCTTAGCCCAAAAATATAAATATGAACAAGGAATAAAATGTTATTTGTTCACTGATTCATAGTTTATAGTTAGTGGTTCAGCTACTTGGATTATAGGATGAAAAATAAAATGATTGACAAATTCATAGGAAAGAGTTGCTGGGGAAAGAAGTTTGGCAAAATAATGAAGAATATGTCCAAACCACCAAAAATACTCTTTTCATGTTGATGCACATGTTCCTCTTGACTCATTGAAATGTTTGTTTAATTCCCAAGCAGATGCGGCAGCCTCAATGTCTGTCGCAGGTACTGAACCTGATAAAGAGAAAGAAATATGGTTGCAAGGTATAACTGTTTGAACGCATCAGAAAAGTGGACACTTGGGAAAAAATGCCACTTACAGGTGGGCACAAGACAGAGGAGCGCCCTTAACTTTAGATGTTATAAAACAAGTCATTGCACAATGTCCCATATGTCAACATTCACAGAAAAGGGCAGTACCACATACTGTAATGGGACACATAGGTGAATTGCCAGCTTAGATTTGGCGGATGGATTTCATTGGTCCTCTGCCAGAGAGTAGAAGTTGTAAATCTATCTGTACAGCTGCAGACACATACTCAGAATTGATGGTGAGGTTTCTTTGTAAATCTGCCACCCAGTGGAGTACTTTGAGAACACTAAAACTGATCACATAGTATTATGGTACTCCATTACAGGTTTAAATGGACAATGAAGATATCATTTGAGTGAGGCTCTCCAAATAATTAAGAACAGACCTATTACTGATTACACATAATCTGAGCATACATAAAGTACATGTAGATACATTGATCTATTGGAAATTGAATGAGGAAGCACAAATTCCTTACAGAGCTATTCCAGCAGCTGCAGGACTGGACCTCTACTCAGTAGAGACAGTGCTCATAGCACCAGGTAAGGTAAGTACTATTTCTATTGCTTTTGCATGTAAGATTCCTAAAGGACATTTTGGTGAAATTGCAACAAGATCTAGTTTTGCGTTAAAAGGTGCAATAGTAGTAGGAGGTGTTATTGATCCTGATTATCATGGAGGAATTAAGTTCTCATGTTGAATCTAGAAACAGAACCCTTAGTGTTGTCTACGTGCCAAAGGATTGCCCAAATGTTACTTATACCTGTAAACCTGTTCCAAGTTAAGGAAGGAACAGCCCCTACAGAATTGACAGTCAGGGGAGATAAATGTTTTGGGTCCTCCAATATCACTAATGTGGGGGCCAAAATATGGGTACAGAATACCCAAAAACCGCCATCTGAGGCTGAGGTCATTGCAGTGGGAAAAGATAGAACTCTGATAATAATGAGACCAGGAGTGGAGAAGTGGGAATATGTCCCACAGGAGAAATGTTATTTATGGGAATGATGCCATCTTTTATTGTATCCTAGGTATGACTGATAGGTGAAATCCTTGGAAGTGTATTTTTGGACGTAGCTGATGGATGGAGCAACCTACACAAAGGAACCGATAGACAACAAGTTTCTGGTGCACCATCAAGTGATAACAGAAGCGTTGAATAACACTCAACCCACAGATTGTTGGATTTGTACTCATTCTCCTGTGACAGCGACCAGTATTCCTTTCCTGGCTATACTGGTAACAATGGAAGAAATCCTGATGTGGGACAATTGCTCAGACAGTTTGAAATCTGAGCGGGACAATTAAGAATTTGCAGTGTATGGCCTTTAAAGGAGCAGTTTGGGTGCCGAGAAATAAAACTGTGTTGACTGATTTGGGACTGCTCCCTATGGACAATATACATATAAGTTTTGGGACAATGCCACTATGTTTATTAATGGAACTAGTGATACTTGTAGCAATATACCAGGTAATTTAATGTGTAATGAATCTTCTGAATATTAAGCTAATGAACAAAGATGTAGTAACCCTGATGCAGGATATTGTAGTCCAGTTGGGCAAAAACCGGGGTGGTGTATATTAACCAATGTGTGTATCTTTGTTGATTTAGTAGTTTTACAACGCTCAGCTTTATGAGATCTCCCAGAGGGATGTATTAGATATGTGGGCAAAATGCTTATAAATGGCTTCCTGTAGGGGTTAAGGGTGGTTGCACCCTAGCTCATTTAACTCCAGAATATACAGCGTTTAAGGGATAAATATCAGAAAGATAATAATGACCACAAAGATAAATGGTGGGTCAATACTTTTTCTTTCCTGAATCCGGCAAATTGGTTTAAAGGAATTGGAGGATGGTTAATGGGGCTTCTGCAAGGGCCCTTCCAGGTCATATGGTTTTTAGTTTTAATATATGTATTGGTTAAGGTAATAGTATTTTTATTTCAATGTTATCTGAAAAAATCAGAAAAGTTAAAATTACATGTAAAAGTGATTTCTTATTGATGTATTGATCAAATATAATTGCAGACGCAATTTCTCATCATTGGTATGATATTTTTTATGAGACATTCACCCTCTGCTGGAAGAATTTTGAATTTCTTGATTCACCTTGTCTTGGTGATTGCTATTATGGTAATTCCACTTTTTAAACTGGAATTGTTATATAGCATGCAAAAACGTCTGTAGGAAGCCAAAAGTACTGATGGTTTCCTATGGAAATGGAAGATATTCCCTGTGGTCAAGGACCGATTGTGATACCCATGAGATGAGAATGCAGTGTTTATGTGTATAGAATAGGTATTTTAATAATAGAATAGTGACCACAGGTCTTATCATTCCATATATGTATAATTACAATGTTGAAATATAAAAGGGTGAACTCTCTTTGACATTATGCTGTTATGATGAGATTACTAGCTGGACGTCTTGAGACATACATCCTGGGACAGGAACACAGATGGATGTCTTGCAACAGACAGTCAAAGGAAGAAATGAATATCATGTGGCTGATGGTTATATCATGAGGAAAGCTGGATCATACCATCAGCGTGTGATCATAGATATTCTAAGACGGTATAAATGAAGAAGGTTATGTTCAGAGAGTGGGGGGAAAAACATTTCCAGAGGCCAACATGGACCCACATCTCTGTGAAGCAAGCCGTGGTGTTGATCCCTTCTCGCTGATCGTGACCTCCCCGATGAAGAAGGTGAAGCAGCTACAATGTGCGGTAAGGTATTGATGCCTATTCGCTATAATCAAGTCTAGGTATAGTTTGTGCTTAGCCTGTATTCAATTGATGACAATTAATGTGCTACTTTGTAATAAATAAATTTGATCTTGCTATAAAGAATATTATTATTCTGCTGAGTGTATTTTGAAGCTGTGCTGAGTGTATATAGAAGCTGTGCTGACTGTATATAGAGGCTGTGCTGACTGTATATAGAGCCTGTGCTCAGTGTATATAGATTCTGTGCTGGGGTATATAGAGACTGTGATGACTGCATATAGAAGCTGTGCTGAGTGTTTATAGAGGCTGTGCTGACTGTATATAGAGGCTGTGCTGACTGTATATAGAGGCTGTTCTGACTGTATATAGAGGCTGTGCTGGGGTATATAGAGACTGTGCTGACTGTATATAGAGGCTGTGCTAGGGTATATAGAGGCCATGATGACTGTATATAGAGGCTGTGCTGACTGTATATAGAGTCTGTGCTGGGGTATATAGAGGCTGCACTGAATGTATATAGAGACTGTGCTGAATGTATATAGAGGCTGTGCTAGGGTATATTGAGGCTGTGATGACTGTATTTAGAGGCTGTACAGGGGTATATAGAGGCTGTGCTGACTGCATATAGAAGCTGTGCGGAGTGTATATATAAGCTGTGCTGAGTGTATATAGAGGCTGTGCTGACTGTATATATAGGCTGTGCTGACGGTATATAGAGTCTGTGCTGAGTGATTATAGAGGCTGTGCTGGGGTATATGAAGGCTGTGCTGACTGCATATAGAAGCTGTGCTGAGTGTATATAGACGCTGTGCTGACTGAATATAGAGTCTCTGCTGATTGTATATAGAGGCTGTGCTGATTGTATATAGAGGCTATGCTGACTCTATATAGAGGCTGTGCTGAATGTATACAAAGGCTGTGCTGACTGTATATAGAGGCTGTACTAGGGTATATAGAGGCTGTGCTGACTGTATATAGAGAATGTGCTGGGGTATATAGAGGCTGCACTGAATGTATATAGAGGCTGTGCTGAATGTATATAGAGGCTGTGCTAAATGTAAATAGAGGCTGTGCTAGGGTATGTAGAGGCTGTCATGACTGTATATAGAGGCTGTACTGGGGTGTATAGAGGCTGTGCTTACTGCATATAGAAGTGGTGCTCAGTGTATATAGAGGCTGTGCTGACTGTATATAGAGGTTGTGCTGACTGTATATAGAGGCTGTACTGACTGTATATATAGGTTATGCTTACTCTACTTAGAGGTTGTGCTGAATGTATATAGAGGCTGTGCTGACTGTATATAGAGGTTGTGCTAGGGTATATAGAGGCTGTGATGACTGTATTTAGAGGTCGTACAGGGGTATATAGAGGCTGTGCTGAATGCATATAGAAGCTGTGCTGAGTATATATAGAAGCTGTGCTGAGTGTATATAGAGGCTGTGCTCACTGTATATAGAGGCTGTGCTGACTGTATAAAGAGGCTGTGCTGGGGTATATAGAGACTGCACTGAATGTATATAGAGGCTGTGCTGAATGTATATAGAGGCTGTGCTGACTGTATATAGAGGCTGTGCTAGGGTATTGAAAGGCTGTGATGACTGTATATAGAGGCGGTACAAGGGTATATAGAGGCTGTGGTGACTGCATACAGAAGCTGTGCTAAGTGTATATAGAGGCTGTGCTGTCTGTATATAGAGGTTATGCTGACGGTATATAGAGTGTGTGCTGAGTGTATATAGAGGCTGTGATGGGGTATATAGAGGCTGTGCTGACTGTATATAGAGGTTGTGCTGACTGTATATAGAGGCTGTGCTGACTGCATATAGAGTCTGCGATGAATGTATATAGAGGCTGTGCTGACTGTATATAGAGGCTGTGATGACTGTATATAGATACTGTGCCGGGGTATATAGAGGCTGTGCTGACTGTTTATAGAGGCTGTGCTAGGATATTTAGAGGCTGTGATGACTGTATATAGAGGCTTTACAGGGGTATATAGAAGCTGTGCTGACTGCATATAAAAGCTGTGCTGAGTATATATAGAGACTGTGCTGACTGTATATAGAGGTTGTGCTGACGGTATATAGAGTCTGTGCTGAGTGTATATAGAGGCTGTGCTGGGGTATATAGGGGCTGTGCTGACTGTATATAGAGGCTGTGCTGACTTTATATAGAGGCTGTGCTGACTGTATATAGAGGCTGTGCTGAATGTATTTATAGTGGCTGTGCTGACTGTATATAAAGGCTGTGCTAGGGTATATAGAGGCTGTGATGACTGTATATAGAGACTATGCTGGGGTATATAGAGGCTGTGCTGACTGCATATAGAAGCTGTGCTAATCTACTATATAATTGTCTAAGGGTTTTTTGAGTGTGTCTGTCACCAAAATCAGCACCACACAGAGGTAGCTCATTGGCCAATGAGCCCCAAGTATGCAAATAGCGTGTGCTGAACATTCGAATTTCGCGCCAATTTGCAGCCTGCGCAGGTATGCACGGTCCGACAAACAGTGGACCCAGTGCGCGCTAGCCAGCCGGGAGATGACTGGCGTCAGCCGGTTGTCTCCTGGCTGGCGAGCCGCTAACCGGAGCTCAGCCGCGGCTACCTGCGGCATGGATGTCCGCGGAGAGCTAGCTGGGAGATGGCCGGCGTGAGCAGGTCATCTCCAGGCTGCTCGCTGCGGTGGTGCACTTCGCGGCATTCCGCGTGCCAAGCCTCAGTACTCTTCTGATTGGTCACCGTGGTCGAGGCGACCAATCAGAGAAGTAGCACAGCTTGGCGCGCAGTTGGAATGCTGCTATTCTGATTGGTCGCCGCATTCAGCGTGGCGACGAATCAGAATAGCGGCACGCTCCATGGCGCCATACTTCAAATACACTGAGTACAGTGTATGTCAAATATGGCGGCATAGTGCGCGCCGCTATTTTGATTGGTCGCTGCGCTGAACGTGGTCGAGGCGACCAATCAGAGAAGTAGCACAGCTTGGCGCGCAGTTGGAATGCTGCTATTCTGATTGGTCGCCGAGTTCAGAGTGGCGACCAATCAGAATAGAGGCGCGCTCTATGGCGCCATACTTCAAATACACTGTACTCAGTGTATTTGAAAAATGGCGCCATGGCGCGCACCGCTATTCTGATTGGTCGCCTCGCTGAACGCGGCGACCAATCAGAATATCGACGCGCTCTATGGCACCATACTTCAAATACACTGTACTCAGTGTATTTCAAATATGGCGGCATAGCGCGCTCCGCTATTCTGATTGGTCGCCACGCTGAATGCGGTGACCAATCAGAATAGCGTAACGCACTATGCCGCCATATTTGAAATACACTGTACTTAGTGTATTTGAAGTATGGCGCCATAGAGCGCGTCGCTATTCTGATTGGTTGCCGCGTTCAGCGTGGCAACCAATCAGAATAGATTTGAAATACACTGAGTACAGTGTATTTGAAGTATGGCGCCATAGAGCTCGCCGCTATTCTGATTGGTCGCCACACTGAACGCGGCGACCAATTAGAATAGCGGCGCACGCTATGCCGCTATATTTGAAATACACTGTGTGACGAAATGGACTCATTCAATGTAGAACATATGATGATTTCTTATGTAACCCAGACAGTATAGTATATAGGCTTGTAAACTTGTAATGGCCAAGGAGAATTTCCTACAGTATTTTCATAGATTACTGTGGTTTAAGTTTAGCATGGTAATGTAATTATCTAACTTGTTTGTCATAGAAGGCCAGAGAACTTAATTATGCTAATCGTCCATTATCTATTACCCTGTGAATGTTGATTCTATGTACATGGCCGCAGCTACTATTGTTTTAATGTCATGGGTTGCAGACTGAATGTCTCCAACTAACATTCCATTGTATTACTGCTAGCTGCTGTATCACTCAGTATTTGGCTCTCTTATGTCAGGATTGCAATACTACTAAAAATATGTTAAATGAGGCTTGAGGTCCAACCAATGAAAAGACATTATTATTCCACCTATCGTGACGTTCCCAATATCCTGCAATGAGGGCTGAAGGTATATAAGGAGACGTGTTCATTAACCAGATTTAGATTCTGTCTAGTGGCCTCAGTCTAGGGATTTCGGTCCCGGCTAGAGGTTCACTGGATTGAAGATTGGATACAGGCAGCTAATCTAGGATCTTCGGGTCCGATTAGCGAGCCATAACCCCAGGCCTAGGCATTTCGGTGCCGACCAAGGAGATCAGAACACGGACTATAGAAGTACAAGGACTTCAGCATCGGATTATCGGATTCGGCTGTGATAAAGACTGCATAAGGATAAGGAAGCAACCCAGGTTGGGACGATCCAGTCACCTGGCTACAGTCTTTGCTGTGCTATATTCTAATCCCTGGTGAGTCAGCGGAAGGGTGAGACTCTGTTGCCTGTTACATTATGTGTTGTGCTTGGTTATGCGTTTTATGCTGTTAACTGTTTGGGGATCCAATAAAGCCTTAACATTGTGATTCCCTCACCCTGTGTTGTCTGAGTAGTGTTCCGCCCGCGGTTAAGGTGCTTGGGCGTTCAGTTGGGGATGAGCCCTGGTCCACGTTGTCTTTGTAAAGGCGGCTGGGCCTGCGGATGAGAGCACCCACTGACCCCCGGGTCTCCACACACTGTACTCAGTGTATTTGAAGTATGGCGCCATAGAGCGCGCCGCTATTCTGATTGGTCGCCGCGTTCAGCGTGGCGACCAATCAGAATAGCGGCGCACGCTATGCCACCATATTTCAAATACACTGAGTACAGTGTACTGTACCCCAACCATGTCTTAAAGGGGCAGTCCCCAACCATGTCTTAAAGGGGCCATCCCCAACCAGTTCTTGATGGGGCTGAATTTGTATAGAGGCTGTGCTGACTCTATATAGAGGCTGTGCTGGGGTATATAGAGGCTGTGCTGACTGTATATAGAGGCTGTGCTAGGGTATATAGAGGCTGTGATGACTGTATATAGAGGCTGTACTGGGGTATATAGAGGCTGTGCTGACTGTATATAGAGGCTGTGCGGAGTGTATATATAAGCTGTGCTGAGTGTATATAGAGGCTGTGCTGACTGTATATATAGGCTGTGATGACTGTATATAGAGGCTGTACTGGGGTATATAGAATACAAAACAGAGAGATAGGAAGCGCTCCCTTAGAGGATACCCGGTAAACTATTAGAGGTATTTGGGGTGTGTGCGGGGGGACTCTCACCTGTACCGGTTTTGCGACCTCTGCACAATCTCAGCGAGAGCTTCCACCGGGTTCTCCTGGTGCCTGTACTGAGGCTCCACCGCTTCCACATCACGTGGGGTGCACTCAGGTGATTCAAGCGTCACAGGGATCCTACATCAACGCAGGTGCTGTGGCTCCACACCGATCTCTGTTAGGGGTTCTCCGCAAACCCCAGCTCCAGTAACCATACACCCATAAGCGCGAGAGGAAATTTACAACATGGAAAGGGTTACTCAATAGGGGCGCAGATTCACAAAGGAGAAGGGTAGAATTGAACTAAAAAAACTTTATAGAGGTGTATAGAGGCTGTGCTGACTGCATATAGAAGCTGTGCTGACTGTATATAGAGGCTGTGATGACTGTATATAGAGGCTGTGCTGGGGTATACAGAGGCTGTGCTGGCTGTATGCGGAGGCTGTGCTGGGGTATACGTAGGATGCTGCTGAGGTATATGGAGACTGCTGTTGTGCTGTATATATAATATGGAAGCTGTGGTGGGCTATATATACTATTTGGAAGCTGTGCTGGGCTGTTTATATAATACTAGCTGTGAGCCCGATGCAAATGCATCGGAATTCTAGAACGTGGCAATATTATTTGCATTAATAGCATTATTATTACCATTAATAGCATAATTATTAGCATTAACAGCATTATTATTAGCATTAATAGCATTATTAATAGCAATAATAGTACTAATAATAGTATTGTTATTAGTATTAATAGCATTATTACCATAAATAGCATTAATAATAGTGTTAATAGCATTATTATGAGGAGCAATACCATTATTAGCATTAATAAAATTATTAATAGCATTAATAGAATTAAAAATAGCATTATTAATAGGATTAATAGCATGATTATTAGCCTTAATAGCATTAATAGCATTAATATTAGCATGAATAGCATTAATAGCATTATTAATAACATTAATAGCATTATTAATAGCATTAATAGCCTAAATAATAGAATTAATAGCATAAATAATCGCATTAATAGCATGAGTATTAGCATAAAGAGCATTAATAGCAATATTATTAGCATTATTAGAATTTTGAATAACATAAATAGCATGATTATTAGCCTTAATAGCATTATTAATAGCGTTAATATGATTATTATTAGCATTATTAGCATTAATATTAGCATTAATAGCATAATTATTAGCATTAATAGCATTATTATTAGCAGTAATAGCATTATTAATAGCATTAATAGCATTAATAATACAATTAATAGCATTCATATTATCATTAATAGCATTAATAGTATTATTAATAGCATGAATAGCATTATTAATAGCATTAATAGCATTAATAGCATTATTAATAGCATTAATACCATTATTAATAGCATAAATAATAGAATTAATAGCATAAATAATCGCATTAATAGCATCACTATGAGCATAAAGAGCATTAATAGCAATATTATTAGCATTAATAGCATTTTAATATCATAAATATCATGATTATTAGCCTTAATAGCATTATTAATAGCGTTAATATGATTATTATTAGCATTATTAGCATTAATATTAGCATTAATAGCATAATTATTAGCATAAATAGCATTATTATTAGCAGTAATAGCATTATTATTAGCATTAATAGCATTATTAATAGCATTAATAGCATTAATAATACAATTAATAGCATTAATATTAGCATTAATAGCATTAATACCATTATTAATAGCATAAATAATAGAATTAATAGCATAAATAATCGCATTAATAGCATCACTATGAGCATAAAGAGCATTAATAGCAATATTATTAGCATTATTAGAATTTTGAATAACATAAATAGCATGATTATTAGCCTTAATAGCATTATTAATAGCGTTAATATGATTATTATTAGCATTATTAGCATTAATATTAGCATTAATAGCATAATTATTAGCATTAATAGCATTATTATTAGCAGTAATAGCATTATTAATAGCATTAATAGCATTAATAATACAATTAATAGCATTCATATTATCATTAATAGCATTAATAGTATTATTAATAGCATGAATAGCATTATTAATAGCATTAATAGCATTATTAGCATTAATAGCATTATTAATAGCATTAATAGCATAAATCATAGAATAGCATAAATAATCGTATTAATAGCATTACTATGAGCATAAAGAGCATTAATAGCAATATTATTAGCATTAATAGCATTTTGAATATCATAAATAGCATGATTATTAGCCTTAATAGCATTATTAATAGCGTTAATATGATTATTATTAGCATTATTAGCATTAATATTAGCAATAATAGCATAATTATTAGCATTAATAGCATTATTATTAGCAGTAATAGCATAATTATTAGCATTAATAGCATTAATAGCAATATTATTTGCATTAATAGCATTATTATTACCATTAATAGCATAATTATTAGCATTAATAGCATAATTATTAACATTAATAGCAGTAATAATAGCATTAATAGCAATATTATTTGCATTAATAGCATTATTATTACCATTAATAGCATAATTATTAGCATTAATAGCATAATTATTAACATCTATTATATAATTGCCGTAGCGACTTCCGTCGGAGCGGCGCTGCTTCCGGTCGCTTGGTTAGCGAGTCCGAGCTGCTTCTCCTGGACTCTCCCCGTGGCCGCGTAGCGGCCAAGGCGACTCACGAAGCAATGCCCGCAAAGCGGGCATTGCGAGTCGTTGCAGCCTAGCGAAGCAATGCCCGCGAAGCGGGCATTGCGAGTCGCTACACCGCTAACCAAGCCACCGAAGCCCATACTCCTGTAGTGTACACCGCTATACTATACTACAGTCCCATGCCCATAAGCGCCATGGGACTGTAGTATACCATCGCGCTGTACACTACAGACCCCTGCCGCGACTCGCTACACCGCTAACCAAGCCACCGAAGCCCATACTCCTGTAGTGTACACCGCTATAGTATACTACAGTCCCATGCCCATAAGCGCCATGGGACTGTAGTATACCATCGCGCTGTACACTACAGCCCCCTGCCGCTCTAAGCCACTACGCGCTGCTGTACTGTACACCGCTATAGTATACTACAGTCCCATGCCCATAAGCGCCATGGGACTGTAGTATACCATCGCGCTGTACACTACAGCCCCCTGCCGCTCTAAGCCTACCCCCTAAGGCACCGCCGCCCCTAACCCCCTACCCCCTAAGCCCCGCAGCAGCCCCGACCACCTAATCCCCGACCCGCACCATCCAAAGCCGCCGCCGCCCCTAACCCCCTACCCCCTAAGCCCCGCAGCAGCCCCGACCACCTAACCCCCGACCCGCACCATCCAAAGCCGCCGCCGATACCCCCTAAGCCCCGCCGTCTACCTCCTAAGCCATCGCCGCCCCTACCTAAGCCCCTACCCCCTAAGCACCCTACCCCCTAAGCCCCGCAGCAGCCCCGACCACCTAACCCCCGACCCGCACCATCCAAAGCCGCCGCCGATACCCCCTAAGCCCCGCCGTCTACCCCCTAAGCCATCGCCGCCCCTACCTAAGCCCCTACCCCCTAAGCACCGCAGCAGCCCCGACCACCTAACCCCCGACCCGCAGCATCCAAACCCGCCCCCGATACCCCCTAAGCCCCGCCGTCTACCCCCTAAGCCATCGCCGCCCCTACCCCCTAGGCCCCCGCCGATACCCCCTAAGCCATGCCGCCTACCCCCTAAGGCACCGCCGCCCCTAACCCCCTACCCCCTAGACCCCCGACGATACCCCCTAAGCCATGCCGCCTACCCCTAAGGCACCGCCGCCCCTAACACCCTAAACCCCGCAGCAGCCCCGACCACCTAACCCCCGACTCGCACCATCCAAACCCGCCGCCGATACCCCCTAAGCCCCGACTACCTAACCCCCGACTCGCACCATCCAAAGCCGCCGCCGATACCCCCTAAGCCCCGCCGTCTACCCCCTAAGCCATCGCCGCCCCTACCTAAGCTCCTACCCCCTAGGCCCCCGCCGATACCCCCTAAGCTCCCGCCGCTGTCCCCTGCCCCTGTCGCTAAAGCCCTACACCCTAACCCCCCGCCGTCCCCTAACCTAACGCCGCTCTCACCTAAGGCCCTACACCCGAAGCCCCCGTCCATCACTTACATGCCTTCAAGTCATCTGATCGTCCGTCCGATCGTCCGTCCGATCCTCCGTCCGGCCAGGCGTCCTCTTCCTCCGGCCCCGGGGGTCTTCTCTCTTCTTTCCGCCATCTCCGCCTCTTCGTCCGGCCCCGGGGATCTTCTGTCTTCTTTTCCGAAAATTCCACCTCCGACGTCCTCTTCCTTCTCATTAAGATAGAATGGAGGAAAAATCCCCCATTCTACCTCAATGAAATCTCACGCCGTCTTCTGATTGGTCGCTGGATAATGCCCTCAGCCAATCAGAAGAGCTCCTCATTCAGTTTTCATTCAGGTCCGCCTTTTTTCCCCATTGACATACATTACCGGTGTGTCGGCGATTTTATGGCCGCCCCCCTGGTTCTATTTGTCGGCCCTAAAATCGCGGACACACCGCTAATGCATCTCTATGGGCAGTCAGCTCGACTTCTGATTGGTTGCCGTTCAATCCGAAATCGGGCTGACTGCCCATAGAGATGCATTAGCGGTGTGTCCGCGATTTTAGGGCCGACAAATAGAACCAGTGTGGGCGCATAAAATCGCTGACACACCGGTAATGTATGTCAATGGGCAAAAAAAAGGCGGACCTGAATGAGAACTGCGTCTCAGTCAAACTTAAAAAAATAAATAAATTAAATAATAAAAAAAATATTTAAAAAAGAATTAAAAAATAATAAAAATATTAATTAAAAATAATAAACAATTCAATAAAAATAATAATAAAAAAATAAAATATATGCTAATAAGATCAGCCCTTTGCGGACCTCAATGAGAACTGCGTCTCAGCCTAAATAATAAATTAAATAATAAAAAAAATAATTAAAAAAGAATTAAAAATAATAAAAAAAATTAATTAAAAATAATAAAAAATTCAATAAAAATAATAATAAAAAAATAAAATATATGCTAATAAGATCAGCCCTTTGCGGACCTGAATGAGAACTGCCTCTCAGCCTAAATAATAAATTAAATAATAAAAAAAAATAATTAAAAAAGAATTAAAAAATAATAAAAAAAAAATAATAAAAAATATAAAAAATATTCAATAAAATAATAATAATAAAAAAAATAAATATATATGCTAATAAGATCAGCCCTTTGCGGACCTGAATGAGAACTGCGTCTCAGCCTAAATAATAAATTAAATAATAAAAAAAATAATTAAAAAAGAATTAAAAAATAATAAAAAAAAATAATTAAAAATAATAAAAAATTCAATAAAAATAATAATAAAAAAATAAAATATATGCTAATAAGATCAGCCCTTTGCGGACCTGAATGAGAACTGCCTCTCAGCCTAAATAATAAATTAAATAATAAAAAAAATAATTAAAAAGAATTAAAAAATAATAAAAAAAAATAATTAAAAATAATAAAAAATTCAATAAAAATAATAATAAAAAAATAAAATATATGCTAATAAGATCAGCCCTTTGCGGACCTGAATGAGAACTGCGTCTCAGCCTAAATAATAAATTAAATAATAAAAAAAATAATTAAAAAAGAATTAAAAAATAATAAAAAAAAATAATTAAAAATAATAAAAAATTCAATAAAAATAATAATAAAAAATAAAAATATATGCTAATAAGATCAGCCCTTTGCGGACCTGAATGAGAACTGCGTCTCAGCCTAAATAATAAATTAAATAATAAAAAAAATAATTAAAAAAGAATTAAAAAATAATAAAAAAAATAATTAAAAATAATAAAAAATTCAATAAAAATAATAATAATATAAAAATAAAATATATGCTAATAAGATCAGCCCTTTGGACCTGAATGAGAACTGCCTCTCAGCCTAAATAATAAATTAAATAATAAAAAAAATAATTAAAAAAGAATTAAAAATAAAATAATAAAAAAATAATTAAAAATAATAAAAAATTCAAATTAAAAATTAATAATAAAATAAATAAAATATTATGCTAATAAGATCAGCCTTTAGCGCACCTGATGAAACTGCCTCTCAGCTAAATAATAAATTTATTAAATAAAAAATAATTAAAAAATAATTAAAAAATTATAAAAATAAATAAAACAATAATTAATAAAATAATATTACAAATAATAATAATAATTTATAAAAAAATGCTTAATAATAATATTATGCTAATAATTAATGCTATTAATGCTAATAATTATGTTATTAATGCTATTATTAATGCTAATAATGCTATTATAATTCTATTAATGCTAATAATGTATTAATGCTATTAATTGTTAATTAATGCTATTAATAATGCTAATAATCTATTAATAATGCTATTTATGCTAATTAATGTAAGCATAATAATGTATTAATGCTATTAATAATGTATTAATGCTATTATTAATGCTAATTATAATGCTATTAATTAATTATAATGTATTAATGCTTTAAATTAATAATGCTATTAATGCTATTAATAATTTCTATTAATGCTATTAATGTATATGCTAAATAATCTATTATTAATGCTATTAATGCTAATAATAATGCTATTAATGCTATTAATAATGTTATTAATGCTATTATTAATGCTAATAATGCTATTATTAATTGCTATTAATTCTAATAATAATGCTATTAATGCTATTAATAATGTTATTAATGCTATTAATAATGCTAATAATCTATTATTATATGCTATTAATGCTAATAATAATGCTATTAATGCTATTAATAATGTTATTAATGCTATTATAATTAATAATGCTAATGCTATAATGCTATTATTAATGCTATTAATGTAATAATTATTAATGCTATTATAATGTGCTATTATTAATTCTATTAATGCTAATAATAATGCTATTAATGCTATTAATAATGTTATATGCTATTAAATGCTAATAATGCTATATTAATGCTATTAATGTCAATATTTATCTATTAATGTATTATAATTATATGCTAATATAATGCTATTAATGCTATTAATGCTATATAATGCTATTAATGCTATAATAATGTTATATGCTATTATAATGTATAATGCTATTATAATGCTATTATGCTAATAATAATGCTATTAATGCTATTAATAATGCTATTAATCCTATTATTTATGCTATTAATGCTAATATTTATCCTATTGATGGTATTATTAATGCTATTAATGCTAATAATAATGCTATTAATGCTAATAATAATGCTATTAATGCTATTAATAATGTTATTAATGCTATTATTAATGCTAATAATGCTATTAATTCTATTAATGCTAATAATAATGCTATTAATGCTATTAATAATGTTATTAATGCTATTATTAATACTAATAATGCTATTATTAATGCTATTAATGCTAATAATAATGCTATTAATGCTATTAATAATGCTATTAATGCTATTAATTATGCTATTAATGCTATTAATGCTAATATTTATCCTATTAATGCTATTAATGCTAATAATAATTCTATTAATGCTAATAATAATGCTATTAATGCTATTAATTATGCTATTAATGCTATTAATGCTAATAATAATGCTATTAATGCTATTAATAATGTTATTAATGCTATTATTAATGCTAATAATGCCAATAATAATGCTAATAATAATGCTATTAATGCTATTAATGCTAATATTTATCCTATTAATGCTAATAATAATGCTATTAATGCTATTAATAATGCTATTAATGCTATTAATTATGCTATTAATGCTATCAATGCTAATATTTATCCTATTAATGGCATTATTAATGCTATTAATGCTAATAATGCTATTAATAATGCTATTAATGCTAATAATAATGCTATTAATGCTATTAATACTTTTATTAATGCTCATAATACTGCTAATAATGCTATTAATACTGCTATTACTGCTAATAATAATGCTATGGCTTATATTATTGCTATTGATGATGCGATTATTATTTAAAAATCTTTAAAAAAACAATAAACATATTTTAGATACCCGATGCATTTGCATCAGGCTAACAGCTATAACTACTATAATCAAATTAATGCACGTTCTAGAATCCCGATGCATTTGCATCGGGCTCACAGCTAGTTAATAGCATAATTATTAGCATTAATAGCAATATTATTTGCATTAATACCATTATGATTACCATTAATAGCATAATTATTAGCATTAATAGCATAAATATTAGCATTAATAGCATAATTATTAGCATTAATAGTATAAATATTAGCATTAATAGCATAATTAATAGAATTAATAGCATAAATATTAGCATTAATAGCATAATTATTAACATTAATAGCATTAATAGCAATATTATTTGCATTAATAGCATTATTATTACCATTAGTAGCATAATTATTAGCATTAATAGCATAATTATTAACATTAATAGCATTATTAGCATTAATAGCAATATTATTTGCATTAATACCATTATGATTACCATTAATAGCATAATTATTAGCATTAATAGCATAATTATTAGCATTAATAGTATAAATATTAGCACTAATAGCATAATTAATAGAATTAATAGCATAAATATTAGCATTAATAGCATAATTATTAACATTAATAGCATTAATAGCAATATTATTTGCATTAATAGCATTATTATTACCATTAATAGCATAATTATTAGCATTAATAGCATAATTATTAACATTAATAATAGCATAATTATTAGCATTAATAGCATTAATAGCAATATTATTTGCATTAATAGCATTATGATTACCATTAATAGCATAATTTTTAGCAATAATAGCATAAATATTAGCATTAATAGCATAATTATTAGCATTAATAGTATAAATATTAGCATTAATAGCATAATTATTAGCATTAATAGCATAAATATTAGCATTAATAGCAATATTATTTGCATTAATATCATTATTATTACCATTAATAGCATAATTATTAGCATTAATTGCATAATAATTACCATTAATAGCATTAATAATAGAATTAATAGCAATATTATTTGCATTAATAGCATTATTATTACCATTAATACCATAATTATTAGCATTAATAGCATAATTATTAGCATTAATAACATAAATATTAGCATTAATAGCATAATTATTAGCATTAATAGCATTATTATTAGCAGTAATAGCATTATTAATAGCATTAATAAAATTAATAATACAATTAATAGCATTTATTTATTTATTTTATTATTATTTTTATTTAATTATTAATTATTTTTTTATTATTAAATTTATTATTTATTTAAAGTGAGCCTGAGGCAGAGACCCAGTTCTCTTTCAGGTCCGCTGAAAAGGCTGATATTATTAGCATATATTTATTTATTTTATTATTATTTTTATTTAATTATTAATTATTTTTTATTTATTTTTTTATTATTTTTTTATTATTTTTTTTATTATTAAATTTATTATTTATTTAAAGTGAGCCTGAGGCAGAGACCCAGTTCTCTTTCAGGTCCGCTGAAAGGGCTGATATTATTAGCATATATTTATTTATTTTATTATTATTTTTATTTAATTATTAATTATTTTTTATTTATTTTTTTATTATTTATTTATTATTTTTTAATTATTTTTTTTATTATTAAATTTATTATTTATTTAAAGTGAGCCTGAGGCAAAGACCCAGTTCTCTTTCAGGTCCGCTGAAATGGCTGATATTATTAGCATATATTTTGTTTTTTTATTATTATTTTTTTTTAATTATTTATTATTTTTTACTTATTTTTTTATTATTTTTTAATTATTTTTTAATTATTTTTTTTATTATTACATTTATTATTTATTTAAAGTGAGCCTGAGGCAGAGACCCAGTTCTCTTTCAGGTCCGCTGAAAGGGCTGATATTATTAGCATATATTTATTTTTTTTATTATTATTTTTATTTATTTATTAATTATTTTTTATTTATTTTTTTATTATTTTTTAATTATTTTTTAATTATTTTTTTTATTATTAAATTTATTATTTATTTAAAGTGAGCCTGAGGCAGAGACCCAGTTCTCTTTCAGGTCCGCTGAAAGGGCTGATATTATTAGCATATATTTATTTATTTTATTATTATTTTTTTTAAATTATTTATTATTTTTTATTTATTTTTTTATTATTTTTTAATTATTTTTTTTATTATTACATTTATTATTTATTTAAAGTGAGCCTGAGGCAAGAGACCCAGTTCTCTTTCAGGTCTGCTAAAAGGGCTGATATTATTAGCATATATTTATTTTTTTTATTATTATTTTTATTTAATTATTACTTATTTTTTATTTATTTTTTAATTATTTTTTTATTATTTTTTAATTATTTTTTTTATTATTAAATTTATTATTTATTTAAAGTGAGCCTGAGGCAGAGACCCAGTTCTCTTTCAGGTCCGCTGAAAGGGCTGATATTATTAGCATATATTTATTTTTTTTATTATTATTTTTTTTTAATTATTTATTATTTTTTATTTATTTTTTTATTATTTTTTTATTATTTTGTAATTATTTTTTTTATTATTAACTTTATTATTTATTTAAAGTGAGCCTGAGGCAGAGACCCAGTTCTCTTTCAGGTCCGCTGAAAGGGCTGATATTATTAGCATATATTTATTTTTTTTATTATTATTTTTTTTTAATTATTTATTATTTTTTATTTATTTTTTTATTATTTTTTTATTATTTTGTAATTATTTTTTTTATTATTAACTTTATTATTTATTTAAAGTGAGCCTGAGGCAGAGACCCAGTTCTCTTTCAGGTCCGCTGAAAGGGTTGATATTATTAGCATATATTTATTTTTTTTATTATTATTTTTATTTAATTATTAATTATTTTTTATTTATTTTTTTATTATTTTTTAATTATTTTTTTATTATTAAATTTATTTGTTGACATACATTAGCGGTGTGTCGGCGAATTAACGGCCGGGCCCTGGTTCTATTTGTCGGCCCCAAAATCGCGGACACACCGCTAATGTATGTCTATGGGCAGTGAGGTCGAATTCTGATTAGTGGGCGTCAGTAGGGATGGGCGAATCTACTCGCTAGGACTCGTTACTCGGCGAGTAGTAAGGGACTCGCAGGACTCGGTACTCTGCGAGTTTCCCAGTGATTACTCGCGAGTCTAATGCAAATCAATATCAATCCTAGTTTTGTCAGAAACGCTGACAAAACTACGATTGCCATTGTTTGCATTAGACTCGCGAGTAATCACTGGCTACTGTGCCAGTGATAGCAGGGAAACTCGCAGATAACTGCTGTTTCTTTGCAAGCCAGTCCAGCTGTCTTCTCTGTGCAGCTCCAGGGTCCTAGAGCCCGCCTGCTCACAGACATGATGTAGCAGTGCTGAGATTGTTCTCAGTCTGCTCATTCCCTGTGTACAGACATGAATGTCTGTGCACAGAGATGATGTAGCAGTGCTGAGATTGTTCTCAGTCTGCTCATTCCCTGTGTACAGACATGAATGTCCGTGCACAGAGATGATGTAGCAGTGCTGAGATTGTTCTCAGTCTGCTCATTCCCTGTGTACAGACATGAATGTCTGTGCACAGAGATGATGTAGCAGAGCTGAGATTGTTCTCAGTCTGCTCATTCCCTGTGTACAGACATGAATGTCTGTGCACAGAGATGATGTAGCAGAGCTGAGATTGTTCTCAGTCTGCTTATTCCCTGTGCATAGACATCTATATTTATGCACAGGGGATGTAGCAGAGAGGACATCGCGTTTTGGACTGCGTCGGACGGAAGAGGATTTTTTTAATTAAAGATGGAGTCCCTAATGGCTTTTTTTTTTATTTCTAATAAAAAATTTTCCTTGTGTTGTGTTTTTTTAAAACAATTTAATAGAAATTCATGGCGGTCATGTCTAATATTGGCGTGACCGCCATAAATTTCGGGCTTAGGGCCAGCTGATAATACAAAGCTGGCCCTAACCTCTTTATTACCCAGCGTGCCACCGCTACCAGGGCCGCTGGAAGAGCGGGGTTCAGCGCTAGAGGATGGCGCTTCAATGAACGCGCCATCTTCTGGGGCGGCTGCGGGCTGCAATTTGCAGCGGGGGGTGCCCAGAAAGCTTGGGCATCCCTGCACTGCGGATTCCAGCCCCCAGCTGCTTAGCTGTACCTGGCTAGACATAGAAATTGCGCGGAGCCCCACGCATTTTTTTTTTAATTATTTCATGAATTTCAGAGTCAGAGTCTCAGAGTCAGAGTCTCAGAGTCAGAATCTCAGAATTTCATGAAATAATTAAAAAAAAAATGCGTGGGGCTCCGCGCAATTTCTATGTCTAGCCAGGTACAGCTAAGCAGCTGGGGGCTGGAATCCGCAGCGCAGGGATGCCCAAGCTTTCTGGGCACCCCCCGCTGCAAATTGCAGCCCGCAGCCGCCCCAGAAGATGGCGCGTTCATTGAAGCGCCATCCTCTGGCGCTGAACCCCGCTCTTCCAGCGGCCCTGGTGGCGGTGGCACGCTGGGTAATAAAGAGGTTAGGGCCAGCTTTGTATTATCAGCTGGCCCTAAGCCCGAAATTTATGGCGGTCACGCCAATATTAGACATGACCGCCATGAATTTCTATTAAATTGTTTTAAAAAAAACACAACACAAGGAAAAATTTTTATTAGAAATAAAAAAAAAAAGCCATTAGGGACTCCATCTTTAATTAAAAAAATCCTCTTCCGTCCGACGCAGTCCAAAACGCGATGTCCTCTCTGCTACATCCCCTGTGCATAAATATAGATGTCTATGCACAGGGAATAAGCAGACTGAGAACAATCTCAGCTCTGCTACATCATCTCTGTGCACAGACATTCATGTCTGTACACAGGGAATGAGCAGACTGAGAACAATCTCAGCTCTGCTACATCAGGCAGCAGGCGGGCTCTAGGACCCTGGAGCTGGGGCAGCCAGAACACAGAGAAGACAGGATCTTATCTGTGCGAGTCAGCGATTACTTACAAAGTAAACTAGCAATGCAAATAAATGACACAACTCGGATTGCTTCAGGCTGAAGCTTCCGAGACACATCTGCGATTTGTAAATCTCACACTACTCGCTATTACTCGCTTCCCCATTCATTAACATTGGACTCGCTAGACTCGCAACGAGTAGCGAGTCCTGGGCTCGGACTCGCTAGAGTCAAGCGATTCTGAGTAATTTAGGATTCGCCCATCACTAGGCGTCAGCAGAGAGCGACCAATCAGAAATCGAGCTGACTGCCCATAGAAATGCATTAGCGGTGTGTCCGCGATTTTAGGGCCGACAAATAGAACCAGGTGGGCGGCCATAAAATCGGCGACACACCGCTAATGTATTTCAATGGGATATGAGGTGCTCTTCTGATTGGCTGAGGGCATTAGACAGCGACCAATCAGAAGAGCAGCTCACATCTCATAGAGATAGAATGGCGGATTTTTCGTCCATTCTATCTTAATGAGAAGTGAAGAGGACGTCGGAGATGGAAGTTGGCGGAAAGAAGACAGAAGACCCCGGGGGCCGGACGAAGAGCTGGAGATGGCGGAAAGAAGAGAGAAGAGAGGCGGGGCCGGAGGAAGAGGACGGCTGGCCGGACGAAGGACTTGTGGATCGGACGGACGATCAGATGACTTAGAAGGCATGTAAGTGATCGACGGGGGCGTTAGGTTAGGGGACGGCGGGGGCTTCGGGTGTAGGGCGTTAGGTGTTAGCGGTGTGAGTTTAGGAGGCGGCGGGGCTTAGGGGATAGGGGCTTAGGTGCGGCGGGGCTTAGGGGGTAGGGGGGGGTAGGGGTTTAGGTGCGGCTTCGGGGGTAGTGGGTTAGGTGCGGCTTCAGGGGTAGGGGCTTGCGGCAGAGGGTAGTGGCTGCGGCGGGGTAGTGGGTTAGGGCGGCAGGGGGTAGGGGCTTGCGGCAGAGGGTAGTGGCTGCGGCGGGGTAGTGGCTTAGGGCAGCAGGGGGTAGGGGCTTCGGCGGCGGGGTAGTGGCTTAGGGGTTAGGTGCGGCAGAGGGTAGTGGCTGCGGCGGGGTAGTGGCTTAGGGTGGCAGGGGGTAGGGGCTTCGGCGGCGGGGTAGTGGCTTAGGGGTTAGGTGCGGCAGAGGGTAGTGGCTGCGGCGGGGTAGTGGGTTAGGGTGGCAGGGGGTAGGGGCTTGCGGCAGAGGGTAGTGGCTGCGGCGGGGTAGTGGCTTAGGGCGGCAGGGGGTAGGGGCTTCGGCGGCGGGGTAGTGGCTTAGGGCGGCAGGGGATAGGGGCTTCGGCGGCGGGGTAGTGGCTTAGGGGTTAGGTGCGGCAGAGGGTAGTGGCTGCGGCGGGGTAGTGGCTTAGGGCGGCAGGGGGTAGGGGCTTCGGCGGCGGGGTAGTGGCTTAGGGGTTAGGTGCGGCAGAGGGTAGTGGCTGCGGCGGGGTAGTGGGTTAGGGCGGCAGGGGGTAGGGGCTTGCGGCAGAGGGTAGTGGCTGCGGCGGGGTAGTGGCTTAGGGCGGCAGGGGGTAGGGGCTTCGGCGGGGGGTAGTGGCTTAGGGGTTAGGTGTGGCAGAGGGTAGTGGCTGCGGCGGGGTAGTGGGTTAGGGCGGCAGGGGGTAGGGGCTTGCGGCAGAGGGTATTGGCTGCGGCGGGGTAGTGGTTTAGGGCGGCAGGGGGTAGGGGCTTCGGCGGCGGGGTAGTGGCTTAGGGGTTAGGTGCGGCAGAGGGTAGTGGCTGCGGCGGGGGTAGTGGCTTAGGGCGGCAGGGGGTAGGGGCTTCGGCGGCGGGGTAGTGGCTTAGGGGTTAGGTGCGGCAGAGGGTAGTGGCTGCGGCGGGGTAGTGGGTTAGGGCGGCAGGGGGTAGGGGCTTGCGGCAGGGGGTAGTGGCTGCGGCGGGGTAGTGGCTTAGGGCGGCAGGGGGTAGGGGCTTCGGCGGCGGGGTAGTGGCTTAGGGGTTAGGTGCGGCAGAGGGTAGTGGCTGCGGCGGGGTAGTGGCTTAGGGCGGCAGGGGGTAGGGGCTTCGGCGGCGGGGTAGTGGCTTAGGGGTTAGGTGCGGCAGAGGGTAGTGGCTGCGGCGGGGTAGTGGGTTAGGGCGGCAGGGGGTAGGGGCTTGCGGCAGGGGGTAGTGGCTGCGGCGGGGTAGTGGCTTAGGGCGGCAGGGGGTAGGGGCTTCGGCGGCGGGGTAGTGGCTTAGGGGTTAGGTGCGGCAGAGGGTAGTGGCTGCGGCGGGGTAGTGGCTTAGGGCGGCAGGGGGCTGTAGTGTACAGCGCGATGGTATACTACAGTCCCATGGCGCTTATGGGCATGGGACTGTAGTATACTATAGCAGTGTACACTACAGTCGTATGGGCTTAGGGCGGCAGGGGGCTGTATGGCTTAGGGCGGCAGGGGGTAGGGGCTTCGGCGGCGGGGTAGTGGCTTAGGGGTTAGGTGCGGCAGAGGGTAGTGGCTGCGGCGGGGTAGTGGCTTAGGGCGGCAGGGGGCTGTAGTGTACAGCGCGATGGTATACTACAGTCCCATGGCGCTTATGGGCATGGGACTGTAGTATACTATAGCGGTGTACACTACAGTAGTATGGGCTTCTGTGGCTTGGTTAGCGGTGGGTTTCAGCGACTCGCAATGCCCGCTTCGCGGGCATTGCTTCGCGAGGCTGCAACGACTCGCAATGCCCGCTTTGCGGGCATTGCTTCGGGAGTCGCCGTGGCCGCTACGCAGCCACGGACAGAGTCCAGGAGAAAGAAACAGCTCGCTAACCAAGCCACCGGAAGTTGCGCCGCTCCGACGGAAGTCAGTTACAGCAATTATATAATAGATGGAAGCTGTGCTGGACTATATATATTATTTGGAGGCTGTGCTGGGCTGGATATTATTTTTGGAGGCTGCTGCTGGGCTTCCACAGATTCCAAATAATATATACAGCCCAGCACAGCCTCCAAATACTATATATAGTCCAGCACAGCTTCCATATTATATATACAGCCCAGCACAGCTTCCAAATAGTATATACAGCCCACAGCCTCTACATTATATATACAGCCCGGCAGTCTCCATATTATATATACAACCCTGAACAGCCTCTATATTATATAAACAGAGCCTCTATATTACATATACACAGCCTGCAGCTTCTATATTATATATATTATATTATATTATATTCATGAATCATAGTATGTGTTAAAGGGGCCCACTGAGACTGTTTCGCCCGGGGCTTACAAAAACCTGGAGCCGGCCCTGTCTCGGACTTACCATCCTGTTTCTCTGATCACAGGGATACTACACCCGTGGAGTCCAGACCACAGGGGTGCCACAGATGCAGACAGAGGGGATCAGGTAATTAAATTAGCAATACAGAACCATAGACCATAAAGGTTCTGAATAGCCAGGCATGAAACAATGTTTTAACAAAAATGAGATAACAAACAAAAGACCAATATGCCTGGCCAATTATTAATTAACATTAACCCCGACACGCATTGACAAAAGGCTGTATTGTCACACCAGACAACGAAAACATTGGAAGTAAATTTAGAATACACTTAATGCAAGTGAGGGCCTGTAACAAAAATTACTCCTGGGGGCTGTGTGATACACACTGAAAGAGACCGTGAGGAGGGGCTCCTAAAACATTGTGTTAGGCTAGGGTCACATCTGCATTTCTATTTTTGAAACCTGATCAAAACTGATCAGGCTCAAAACCGGGTCAGGAATCTCTCCCCATAGGTGCCCATTATGGTAACCGGATTGCACTACATGCAATCCGGTTACCGGCTTCGGATCTGCAGCCTGCGCTAAAAATCATGCAGGCTGACGTTTTAGGAGCGGTTAAGTGACCCGCAATGCGGTAACCGCATTGCTCAGGATGTGTAATCCTGAGCAATGCGGTTACCGTCTAGTTTGTTCATCCCTGCTGCCAGTGCACCGCCATAGACCTAATGTGAAAGGTATCAGGACGCTGGACAGCAGCAGTGTCATGAATGTATGAATATTGTTTATTATTTTAAGATGCTTGAAGAGTCAGCCAAAGCTAGCTCACTCATCTCTCCGCCCTTTTGGTTTGTGAGTGAGTTACATAGATCCAATTCATGCAACCCTCACACATTCTCTCTCTCTCTCCCCCTCCCCTAGCCAACTTTTACGACTGCCGAGCAATAAATAGCTGGAGCTGACTTAAAGTTGTATCTTTCCCGCTCAAAGGTTCTTTGTCTTGAAAGATAGTTTTGTGAATGTCAGATTTAAGAAGACCCGTTCATGCCACATACACATAATTCATATTTTTAGATTATTCACCGTTTCGCGCATTTAATGATATGTCTTGTATATCTATGGAACACTCAGGAACCTGAGAAATGAGTTCTGGCTTTCTGAACATCATAAGTAGGTCATATTTGGTATCAATATTCTCAGAATTAAATGACAGTAAATCTGAGGTGTACATCAGGGATGTGGGCCCATCCCATACCCAGATATGAAGAATGAAGATTTATTAAGCATGGTGAGAGAGGAGGTCTCAGAGGACAAGCCCACCAAGAAGTGGTGACTCTTCGAGGGGGGGGCCACAGGTTCTCTGCCCTTTATTAAAACCAGAGCAGCCATTTTTGGGTGATTCAGCCCAGAGGCACGGACATAGCAAGACTACAGCTGTGTGGAGGAATCACACCTTTTTTGGGAAGCTGATCCCCACCGGATCTAAGTTTATCCATGCGTGGCTAGGTCTGGCAAGTTCTCGTTTATTTCTTTTATTTTTATAACTGTTTATGCATACATGTACATTGTCTCTTATGTAATATCTTGTAAATCTTTTATATAATCACTGCTATCTTTGGGAGTAAAATATTATAATTTACTAGTCTCGATCTCCTTGTTCTATGAGCGAACTCTCACGAACTCACTGTTCGTTTTACGCTATCATACGGGTTACCAATCCACCTGTAAGAGATCGGTGGTGGCTGCATAACCTTTTTTGTATTTATGTGATATTGTGGGCCTGAGGGTGACTGGATCGAGGTATATATACGTTCCTAGCAGGAACTGGGGGTATATATACATCCTGTCACATCACGTGCCGCAGTAGACAACATAAATTAGGGCAGCTGGGCTCCTTTCTTATCCTCTGGCAACACCGGATTTGGCCAGGAGGCTAAGGGGGCGCCAGAGAGGTCCTGACTAAGTCTTCGTGACAATTGGTGGCAGAGCGGTGGGATCATAAAACATTAATGATCTGGTTTGAGCAATCATTCCTCTCACTAAAAACTTGCATCGTTCTTACGAGAACTCTGCACAAATGTTTTGAAGATCGAACTCAGTGTTTATTAGATCTGAGACAATACTGTATGTGTTGCAGTTACCCCTACCCTCTTTGTTTTCTATCCTTTTTTTTGTCTGAAAATCCTGGTCTTGGTTGGAGAGATCTGGTACAGCAAGCAGAAAAGGGCCACGCTTGCTGGAATATGTACGACCAAAGCAATTGACCCCACTGGCAAAACCAGAGAAGAAATGGTCGCAGAGCTTGCACAACTTGAAGCAGGGCAAGCCCGTCACCAGAGCCCAGAGAATGGAGAGGACAGCCAAAGCCTTGTCATTGCTGCTGCACAACTCCCGGCTGCAGAGGTCAGTCAAAGCATGGATGGTGCTGCTGCTGAGGCCCCACCTGTGGATTCAAGCCAAGTCCTAGAAGGTGTTCCTGCAGAGGTTCCCCCTGTAGACGCACGCCGCATCAGCGACCAGGGCAGCGTGGACCCCTATCTGCAACTGGCCTTACAGCACTCTCCTGCCGAGCATTATCAAGGATGCCTGCAGCTCATTCAGCCATACCGAGAGGCTGCAGAGCGGCAAGCTCAAGCCGAGCGAGAGGCTGCATAGCGGCGAGCCCAAGCCAAGCGAGACGCTGAGAGAGCCGAGCAGCAGGTCCAAGCTCAGAGAGACCACAACCTGCGGATGGCCCAACTGGGAAGGCAGTCATCTACCCCACTGAACTGTGAATCGACTAGTCCAACCACCTTCAAGCCCTGTCCAGAGCATTTTCCTGTGCTGGATGACAAAGGTGACCTGGACACTTTTCTGAGGGGTTTTGAAAAGACTTGCTTACAGGAGCAGCTGCCACGTGACCAGTATGCCCCGTACCTAATCGAAGCCCTGAGAGAAAAAGCGCTAGAGGCATTTGTGGCTCTTCCTCGAGAACTAGATGGGGACTATGAGGCCATTAAGAAGGCTCTAATACAGAGGTTCCAGCTTACTCCTGAGGTGTACCGCAGAGAGTTCCGGAACCTCCAGCGTGGACCACACGACAGCTACAGTGATGTGGTGCACGGGCTCAGAACCAATTTTGAGCAGTGGATCCAAGGACTGTCAGTGAAAACATTTGATGCCCTAAAGGACCTGATGATGAAGGACCAATTTCTGCATCTTTGTCCAGTTGAGGTGCGACAGTTCGTGATGGATCGGGAGCCCCCAGATGTGAACAAAGCAGCGCAGATCGCAGACACCTACGAGGCCAACCGGAGACCAGAGGGACGGAAGCTAGTTGTCACCAACGGAAAAGGGGGGTAAGCCATTGACCATCGTCCCTACCCCTACCAGCCGACCTACCGGAGGTCCTGTCCCAGCTGCCAGCACTTGGCTGACAGCTGATGTACGCAAGTGTTTTACCTGTGGACAACCGGGACATGTGAGCGCCACTTGTCCGGAGAGGCAGAAGAAGAACCCCCTGTTTTAGGCCCCAGGGCCTAGTGCTGCTATTTATTTGGTGGGTAGTACGGGTGGGAGTTCCCGGGAGAAACTTGCAGTCAGTCACGGTGGGTAACAACATCACTGTGGGGCTCAGGGACTCTGGCGCAGAGCGAACTCTCATCCACCCTGAATACGTGTATCCTCATGAACTCATCCCTGGAAAGACACTGAATGTCACCGGTATTGGGGGTGAGCGCCGATCCTTGCCCATGGCCCGAGTTTATCTGGACTGGGGTGTGGGAATAGGGTGGAGGGAGGTTGGGGTTACCAAGAATCTCCCCGACAATGTGTTGTTGGGAATAGATTTGCTGTGGTTGGTTGCACATTATGTTCCTGATAACCCTCCCAGGTCAGATATGTCAGGTAATGTCAATGTTGATAATGTGAAGGGTAATGTCAATGTTGATAATGTGAAGGGTAATGATGTTGATGATGATGTTGAGGATGTGCACAGAAATGTCAATGTTGATGATGTGCAGAGAAATGTCAATGTTGATGATGGGCAGGGAAATGCCAATGGGTTACCTGTTAATAAAATGAATCGTGGTGTTAGGGAACGCAGTCACATCATACCACAGGGTGATATTACTGAAAAGCCCATGAAGGTAGCAGGAATCAGAACTAAGGGAAATGGATGCAGGCATAGCAACCACAAGAGCAGTGGTTGTGTTCCACCTGCCAAGGTCACGACGGACTGTGATATGGTGGGTGCTAGCTGCTCCATGCTAAGTGCTGATCAGGAGGCATCACAGAGTGATGGACCTCGTGGTGGAGGAGAACTCAGAGATGTCACACCACAAACTGGCATCGCTGAGGGTTTCCTCCACAGTGCAACATTGGTTGCTAAGGTAGATGGTGGCAGGCATGAGGAACCTGGGGAACATGGCCTCATGTAGCGTGCCAGTGTCACGACGGACTGTGACACGGACGTAGGTAGCTGCCCCATGGTAAGTGCTGGTCCTGAGGCATCAAATCGTGATGGGCCTTATGGTGGAGGAGTACTTAGCCATGCCATGCCACAAACTGGCATTGCTGAGGGTCCCCTCCAAGTTGTAGATCTCGTTGCTAAGGGAGACGGAGTCGGGCATGGCAACCACAAGAGCGGTGGTTACGTGCCACCTGCCAGTGTTACAACAGACTGTGACCTGGCGGGTGCGAGCCGTTCTATCCTTAGCAGGGATTCCGAGGGATCACCAGAAGAGGGAAATGTGCTTTCTCCAACTGGGCATGAGGATGGGAACACCTAGACCATAATCTGCCTGGTTCATGGGAAAGATGTGTTCCCTACCTGTCAGGGTGAGGGAGGAGCATCCTTCATATCCTGGCAGAGTAGTGAAAGACCATACTCCACAGTCGGTCTAGATGATGGGGAGAACGGGCCCATTGTTTATCTGACTGATTGGAAGACGGGCCTCCCTGCCTTTCAGGACCATGGGAAAGAGGTACCCCTGACTTGTCCGGATGGGACACTGGTACGCTTGGTCTGCCAGGGAGATGGAAGAGCAGAACCCCTCTCCTGTCTTAAAAGTGTAATGGCAGTCCCAACAGCCTGTCAAGTTAAAGGGCAGTCCCAGTCCACAGCTGGTCAGGGAGATGGGAAAGCTGGGTCGCTGGCCAGCCAGGCAACTGAGAGAGTAGCATTATTTCCTGGGGAGATGGCCTTCCGAGGTGCTCTCGCCCGCAGACTGAGTACTGGGAAGGCAGAGACGGCATTGCATTCTGGCTCCTCAACCTGTAGAGAAATAACCAAACCACCTGCCGACCCAGAACAGGTCCAAGATGGTTCCTGTGAGGTTGGGGCCTCCGCGGCCCTTCTGGCTATTTCTAGCCAGGGGATTCAGACTGTCATACCAGCAAATGACAGTCCTGAGGTGCTGGAAGACCTTGCAGAGACCCCCATCTCTGAGCCTGAATCGAAGAAGGTCCTATGGGGTCCAGGTAGAAGGAAAGATCACCCATCGGCGCATGTCAAAAGGCTCAGAAGTCCTTCCGCAGTAGCGCCATCAAAAAGGGGGAGGTGTCATGAATGTATGAATATTGTTTATTATTTTAAGATGCTTGAAGAGTCAGCCAAAGCTAGCTCACTCATCTCTCCGCCCTTTTGGTTTGTGAGTGAGTTACATAGATCCAATTCATGCAACCCACACTCTCTCTCTCTCTCTCTCTCCCCTCCCCTAGCCAACTTTTACGACTGCAGAGCAATAAATAGCTGGAGCTGAGTTAAAGTTGTATCTTTCCCGCTCAAAGGTTCTTTGTCTTGAAAGATAGTTTTGTGAATGTCTGATTTAAGAAGACCCGTTCATGCCACATACACATAATTCATATTTTTAGATTATTCACCATTTTGTGCATTTAATGATATGTCTTGTATATATATGAAACACTCAGGAACCTGGGAAATGAGTTCTGGCTTTCTGAACATCATAAGTAGGTCATATTTGGTATCAATATTCTCAGAATTAAATGACAGTAAATCTGAGGTGTACATCAGGGATGTGGTCCCACCCCATACCCAGATATAAAGAATGAAGATTTATTAAGAATGGTGTGAGAGGAGGTCTCAGAGGACAAGCCCACCAAGGAGTGGTAACTCTACGAGGGGGGGCCACAGGTTCTCTGCCCTTTATTAAAACCAGAGCAGCCATTTTTGGGTGATTCCACCCAGGGGCACGGACATAGCAAGACTTGTGTGGAGGAATCACACCTTTCTGGGGAGCTGCCCCCCCCCCACCGGATCTAAGTTTATCCATGCGTGGCTAGGTCTGGCAAGTTCTCTTTTATTTCTTTTATTTTTATAAATGTTTATGCATACATGTACATTGTCTCTTATGTAATATCTTGTAAATCTTTTATATAATCACTGCCATCTTTAGGAGTAAAATATTATAATTTACTAGTCTCGATCTCCTTGTTCTATGATGGAGCTTCCACGACCTCACTGTTCGTTTTACGCTATCATACTGGTTACCGATCCACCTGTAAGAGATCGGTGGTGGCAGCATAACCTTTTTTGTATTTATGTGATATTGTGGGCCTGAGGGTGACTGGATCGAGGTATATATACGTTCCTAGCAGGAACAGGGGGTATATATACATCCTGTCGCATCACGTGCCACAGTAGACAACATAAATTAGGGCAGCTGGGCTCCTCTCTTATCCTCTGGCAATACCGGATTTGGCCAGCAGGCTAAGGGGGCGCCAGAGAGCTGCAGGTCCTGACTAAGTCTTCGTGACAGGCAGATACTATACGTACATTACGTACAATATCTGCGTAACTGTCAGGAGCCGCGGCTTCATTGATAAAATTGTACAATGCCGACAATAGCCGGCTATACTGTAAATGGGTTATTAACCCCTGACATGCCTAAAGGAGTGGGCAGCATGTCTCTAGGGGGAATGTTTTATTAAATAGTTTACACTTTGTTCACCCCCGCGGCAGCATGGATGAACAAAATAGATGGTAACCGCATTGCTCCGGATTACACATCCAGAGCAATACGGTTACTGAATTGTGGTTTCCATCACACATTATTGCTCAAAAATGTGTGTGAAGGCAATTGCGGTTACCGCATCCGAACCTGGATGCGGCAACTGCAATTGCCTGGCCAAATGTGACCCTAGCCTTACTATTGCTAAGGAGTGGGACTCTAAAGTGGTAGAGCCAATGCAATATGTGCAAGGGCAGATTTTTTTTTTTCACCTAGGGGGTATACATATATGACCATAGAATACATGGAGAAAAAGCAGGAGGACTAGGATGTGATTTTAAAAAAATGGTTTACAGAACTGAACAATTTGGGTGACTTCAGGTTGGGTTGCTGTCATACGCTGGGCTTGCAAAATTTGGAAAGAATCAGCCCTTGTTCAAGTTTATCAGAATCAGCCTGTCTGCATTTTCCGATGACAGATGTGTGTGCCTATTCATTATGATTTCCCCAATGTAACCAAAATCCGAGTCAGACAACATACTAGCAGCAGGGCAGACCATCACCTCCAATGTGTGCAAAGTGTTCAGCTTCGACACCCAATAGTTAAGGTACCGTCACACGTAGCAATATCACCGCCATATGGCTGGCAATTGACGTGAGCGCGCACGTTTCGGGCACTTTTCTGCACATCACCGTCGCCCTGTCACACATAAACATCTCACATGCGATGTTCGGCGATCCTGCGTTCCTGAAATAGTCTGGCGCAGACCAGAAGCCATGCACATCGCCACCTCACCGTGTCACACGCCACCACCTCAGTAGTGATGTGGGCGCACAGTGTGAGCATGGCAAGGACACAGGCGTGGCAGAGTGTTCTACTCCGCGCCCCTACCACTCCAATTGGCCTACACAACTATGTCGCTATTGGTCAGCCTTGTGAGGAAGTCTGCCCACTACATGACGCAAGTGCCCTTTCCATTATCTCGCTACTGCACGCTCGTGACATGTATTGCAGCTCCCAAAACACACTTTTGCGTAGGATAAAAGCCATACAGGACGGCTCATGTGTTGCACTGTGGAGGACACCATGAATGGCTATGTGTGCGTCTGTCTTTAACGTAGGTAAGCTTCATCAACACTCAGGACATATGTGCATGGATTGTGTGTGGTCCTGGCTGAACTATGTGTGTGCAGACATGTGTGTTCCCATACTCATGACTACCTCCATCCTCAACAAACACAATTAAAATGTGCATGTGTGTTGACACATACCGATGTGTAAATCCATATAATATGGTGAATGAGACACAGTGTGAGCATAGAGTGATGGCCAATGGGCTGGACCTGTGTTCTGGATATTAGCAGACAATGCTGCTGGGACCCCTTAATGACCATTGTGGTCTCACATGCCTCTCTGCACAGCTTAATGCTATGTACAACTGCCCTGTAGTGAAAAGTCAAGACAGACACAGGTATTTCTTATCAGAATTTTTTTTTCATTTTGTGAACATGAACATATAATCCAAGAACATAGGCATCAAAAACACTAGTGTTAGCATCACACACATACTGCAAACTTAAATAATGGCAATACTGTAAACAGAAAAGTTTTGTTTTGTGAACAACAAATTAGCAAACACAAAGCCAAAATAAAACTGTAATGGTACCTTTACACGCCGCCACAGGAAGGTAGAAACCGCCAGGCATCGGACACAATTGTGCTTGTTGCCTTGAAAACACCGCGAAGTGGCGGCGTGTAATTCAGGAATTTCCTTCCTGTGTCTTGCAGTTCCTTCGGATACCTGTGGCTGAGCCATGCTCAAAAACAGGAAGGCACAATCCCTATGGTGGCGGCGTGTAATCAAGGCACAGGCACGATATTTGCGTGGCCTAGTGAAATCCCTGAGGCGTGACACAGCGTCATGGATACCACGCCCCATCAGCTATCATTGGTGGGGGCTACTGTGTAACCATTGGCTGTCCCTGCACAGGGCGCCATATTTAATGAGCTGACTAGTCACACTACACATTTGCAATAGCGTCATGTATTAGCCAGCCTTCCTGCGCAGGCTGGCCAATCATGATGCTATTGCATTGTCCAATCACCGTACAAGCGTCACGTAATACACAACTCTGACACGCCTATGTACCTGCGGCGCGAAAGATGTACGCCCATATTCCCTTGTGGTAGCGGCGTGTAAATCAGGGAAGGTACTCCACAGAAGGTAATCCGCGACACCCGTCGGCACTTCCGGGGAACGCAAAGACCTTCAGTGGAGCACTTTGTAGCGGCGTGTATATGCGGCATCGGCAACCGTTAGCAACAGTTAAAAACGGGCGCGTGCACGTGCGTTGCCTACCTGTTGCTACACTCTGTGGCGGCGTGTAAAGGCACCATAACCTATAGGAACACATAATGTCATGGTGCAGCCACACTGCTGACTCCACCCTCCTCCTAGTGGTGGTGCCTGACAACCCCAGACACCCTACCCCTCTTGTTGCTGCCAGCCCACTGCCCCAGGGCCATTGAAGTAGGAGCAGTAGCTGTCTCTGCTGCTCCTGGCATCCTGCAGACTTCGACCCTCGCTCAGTGGCTGGAATGGCGCCAGACCAGGGTCAGTTGCACGCCACGCCTAAGGACAGAGTTCCCCTGTTGTGGAGTCCACTGAATCCACATAACTTGACGGCGTGTATGATGCTGTATCTTTACGATGCAGGAAGTTATGTAGCACAGAGCATGCCAGCACTACTATATCTATAGATTCCAGTTTAATATTCAAATGGGTATGAAAGATGGGGAATCTATTGGCCATGATCCCGAATGCATTTTCAACCACACAGCGGGCTCGGGATAGCCGGTAATTGTGCTGCTCTGAAGTAATATTCCTCTGGGGATATGGCCGTAGTAGGTGAGCATGAAGTGGAAAGGTTTCATCCCCCACAAATGCAAAGTTCAGATGACCGGTTGTCTCATCATTTGAGGGCAAGTTGAAAGCACCTCTCCTCAGCTCTTGGCCCAAACACACCCCCATCTGAGATACGCCCATTCATCCCAACATCCACGTACAGGAACTCATATTCAGCATCCACAAAGGCCATTAGGATCACACTAAAGTACCCTTTATAGTTGTAATAAAAGGACCCGCTGTTGGGGGGTTGAGTGATCCTCATGTGCTTACTATCAAATGCCCCACCGCAGTTTGGAAATTGCCAGCGATCTGCAAAACCAATGGCAACGTCCATCCATTCGGCGGGGGTGGTTGGTAAATGCAAAAAGCCTGGCACAGGGCACCTCAGGATGGCCTCACACGTCTTGGGTAAGAGGCGGCTCAGCAGTGGTTGCGACACAGCAGCAGAGTATTGCAGGTCTGTCATTGAGCGACCTGTTGCCAGGAACCTCAAAGTCACAGCCAACCGCTCCTCAGGTGGCACAGCTGTACGCATCACAGTATCCTCACGGGCTATCCATGGCCGAATGCCCTCCAATGGGAACTTGAATGAGTCCTTGGACATACGGAGATAGTTCCTGAAGTCATGCAGACTCCTGTTCTCCAGCTAACAGAGCAGCTGCATGTGGCTCAGGTTACCTCTTTGCAAAAGCCACTCCCGAGACCACACACGGCGTGGTCTACGAGTCCGCAATTTCTCAGCTCTCTCCTCCAGCCACAAGTCCTCATCCACCAAGGTCAAAGCCACAAGAAGCCTCCGTTCAGTATCCATGATGAGCACAACAACCATCCCCTGGGGAACAGTAGAAAAAAAGAAAGGTAAGTCATAATTTACATGTCAGAAATCATCAAAACCATACAATATTCACTTGCCTCCATACAGGCTACACATGGAAGGATAAAATAGAAGGTTCAAAAATAGTGGCCCAGCCCCCTGTGAAATTCCCAACACTGACACCACATACAATAACATCCTTACGCCAACAAAACCACACACAAGCCAAATGGTACTAAAAAAATACAAGCCACATTAAGTACCTGACCATAACAATTCTACATTCTCAATACCACAAATAACATATTGAACAACATCATGTGTGTTAAGGACATTACCACATTAATCATACCACACATTTGCCCACATACTTCCACATTTGGAGGACACCACAACAAAATCACTGATCCCACCACGGTGAACATGCATGGTGTATGAACACAGACATGTCAAGCCAACATTGCACATTGCATGAGTCACCCTAACCAAACTACATCCCTGTTAATTGTGATACACTGGTTATTGGCCCTCACACATGCACAATAATGCTAACACAGTCAAGGTGACCCATCAACACTACGCCTCCATTTCGTGTGGCAAAGTCCAGATACATTAAGCATGACAGAAAAGGTTGGTCACACCACATCATTCACCCTACTTGTATACACATAACACTATATAAACGGCGAGATGTAAGCACAATGAGTATGGCACATGCACCATTTTCTTCACATGCATACATTATTTTGGCTAAGTTAACACAAGGTCCCACATCTGAAGTGTGGCCTGCACATAGCTGTAGTCATATTTCCAGAAGATATAAAGGGAGACAAACGAGGCGCAAATAGTGCCCTATCACTGACGTATTATGAAAGGTGCGAATGAAAATACAGGTGCACTAACCTGTACCAGTTGTGATCCCCACAACTGGTTAGTAGGCGTTTTGCATATGACAGCTGCCGCTGGACCTCCACCACCACTTCGCACGTGGGAAGAGAATCAGGCATCAGGATATAGGTGTCCACGGTCCGCGCTGCTACCACCGGGTGATTATCCCTGGATGCTTCAGTTGGTCCCCCAAAAAAGACAGGAATCCTAGGGGTGATGTGACGGTTCCTTTATTCCACTACATAGCTGTAGTCATATTTCCAGTTATCCAGACTGTATACATGTATGGGCAATGAGAAGCCTCACAACCAAACACACTCAAGCATCGTAGATGTGATGTCTGACCCCCATTACTTACCCAATGACTCTGGCGAGCAGGCTTGAGCACGCACTTGCGTGGTTTAGTTTTTTTGTGACGCAGCCAATCACAGCGCACTGGCGTCATCTAATTAACGCACCCGTCTCAGTGTTGCCACGCCCGAAGTATAGTATTGCCTCACTCAGGTGCATTGTGATTGGTTGATGGTCCATTTAAAATGGACGGTGTTGAAAGCACTTGTGTGTTGCAGAGCCATATGCAACATCTTGTTAGCGTCTCTTCAAGCACACTCTGCTGGTCAAATGGTAGGTATAGCGCTCTCCATGCCTTCACCAACTCCACATGTCTGTGTGTTTTGACCCTACCAATACCTACTGGGCCATTGGAAATTTTGTATAGTATAATGTTGGATATGTAGCGAGACATGGCCGTAGGACTTCTGGTTGCTGTAGGCATGTTGGGCCCTTAAATTCCATTTGTGACACATCATGTGGGTGAACACATTAGAAAGGCCTCATGTACTGTGGTGCGCTTTGTCTACATTATTCAGCAAACAAACGCTAAACCTGTACTGTTGCCATACAACAAACCGTATTCCGTAAGAAACACAACCGGGTCCAGATTTCCCAGCGTTCTGGGATGGGAAGTGAGGAGGTACATGTGCCACAACTGTGGTACTATGACCTCCTCACTTTTATTCTGGACCAGGAGGTTTCTCAAGGTTTATGGTGTGCCAGGGAGTTTGCTGACCCCAGGGCCACATCCCAAGCCACCGCTCCATCATAGGAGGTAGGTTATGTGACTTTTCAAGTTTGTCTGCATCTCTAGGTGTGTTTTAGCACATGGTGTGTTGGTACTTTTCCTCTGCCACTATCCTGGGGGTGTTGCACCAATACTCTGGGTCACTTGGCTCCTCTGTTGTCCGGTTGTTTGGTTGTAACACACATCACTTGACCTGTTGTCCCCTCAGGCAAGTAAGGTGGACCTTTTTCCCTCTGTAATTTATTAGCTAGTAGCTTAGAAAGGTTTGTGTGCATTTAATAGAAGGTATTGGGACTGTGGCAGTTGCAGTACATCTGTGCTGCCAAATAGACTTGTTCTGGAACATGTGTAGTTATCTTTTTTTTTTGTATTCCTCTCAATCAGGATCCGCAAGAAGAGGAGGCGACGCTGGAGGGGTCACCCGCTCTGGATCCTCCTCCACCATCTTCGGGGGAGGCTGTGCCTTGTCCCAGTTTGCCGGACCAGCACCCAGGTGCCAGCTCAGTGGTGTGTCGCCGTCGGCCTCTGACGCCGCCCAATACTGAGCTGGGAGTGTGGGCACAGCGGGTGAAGCTCCACACTGAGAACCAGCTGAATACTGGGATTGGGCACCTAGTGAATAAGCGGGTGGTCCAGATGACACCACAGCAGCGGCCCCTTTGTGAGCGGATCATCTTTCGTGCCCTGGAGGTGGCCATGGACGAGACCCTGATGCCACTGGCCTATATTGCCATCCCCACTGGCCAGGCATCAGGGTCACAGGGTCCTCGGCAGCCATTACATGGTCCCGGACAAAATCCTGATTTGTCCAGGGGTCCCAGACACCCCACCCCCAAAGTTGGGCCACTGGGAGACTCGGGGCCTCCAATCTTGTCTGAACCAGTAGATGATGACACCTGTGTGGAGAGATGCTACTAATGATTTTTTTTTTTTTTTTTGGTGTTTTGGTTTTGTTAACAAAGTTTGTGACACAGTGTGTGTTTATTTTTGTTTTTGTGTTTGGTAAAGAAATATATTTTTAACAACAATGTCATGTTTGATTTTTAGGTCTCATGTATGTGTAAATCTGTCTAGTGATGTAGTTTGGAGACTGCAAGCCTGTGTGTCACCTGTTTAGGCCACATAACCAACCAAACAGGTTATTCCACATATGTACACATGATACATCTTTTGCTCCCCTAGTTGTGGCAAAAGTTGTTTTGCTATGGAAATAACACCAACATGGCTGTATAATTGTGTACCCATCCAGCACCAACTGTTTGGGTTAATTTACATAGAAGGTAAATGAGTAGTGTGTGACCCATTGTTTGTTTTGGCGGTTGGTATACATTGGGTCAGTAATGTAGTGTAATGCCACGAACATTGAATGTCTGCATTAATGCATCAAATACGTAGGTTGTCATTAATATTGCCCACTTAAATGTAATGGCCACTTTACACGCAGCTACATTTCTAGCTTTTCCACAGGTAACTTACTGGTTGCAGTGAAATCATGGAGACATGGTTCTATCTTGTTGCTGTGTACAAATGGAATAATGTCTCCATGATTTCACTGCAGCCAGTAAGTTACCTGTGGCTAAGCTAGAAATGTAGCCGCGTGTAAAGTGGCCATAAATGTTACCCCTCAAACACTTATCACGGACATGAAGATGTAGGCTTTGGAAAGAGGTGTACCCTACACACTCCAGGACCTGTGTCTATATAGTAAAGAGGCACAACACAGTAGTGGGATTTGCAACCTTGTTTTATTGTTTCAAATCCCAAGGTGCTTTTTATGCTTTACTTGGTCCAGTAGGTGGGGCCTTTTTTTTTGTATGAAGTGTTTTTAATTCACCAATGTGATGTATTTTTTTTTTGTCTTAAAAATTGGCAACACACAGAGGGAACAAGAGAGGGAACAATCTGTAGTAAATGGCAACATGCCAAACAATACACACACAAGGGGCATGGCTAAAGGGGACATGCTTAAAAACATTGGGGCACTGCACCAACCCCAGAATGTTAGCCAGGCTGGCCACCAGTCAGACGCTGGATGAGGAGCCACATCTTATTCAAATTGGCCTGCGCCTCACGGTGCAGACCAAGCAGCTCCTCGATGGTTTGTTGCCCTGTTGGTAAAATTTTTAACATTAGTACAATGTATTTCTGTGCACACAAATGTTATGTGACAGTGTTAAGGAACTTACAATTTTGTTCCGCAACAGCTACTTCCCTTGGTGCGTGGAGTGATGAAGTCCCTGGCAACATGGCCTCAGCTGGTGTGCCATCTGCATTCACCAAAGGGATACAACAAAAACACAAAGCCATTAATAACTGTGGCTGACACAGGGTACATGTGGGAATAAATGCAAATTTTTGATTGGGAACACATACCATGAGGCCCACCTCCAACAGGCTCAAATTCGATCTGTGTGGCCCATTACCCAGCAGAGCTTCCACCTGGGCTGCGGTCATCGGGTGGAGGGGTGGCTACATGGGATGTGGGATGTTGTCTGCAGCCAATGGTGTGTCAGCCGGGGCCAGACGTTGGCCCTGTTGACCAGCTTCCTGGTGGTGTGGCCAGTGGGCTGTGTGGGCCTGATGCTGGGCTGGCAGATGCAGAGGGGGGCCTCACAGGGGCTACAGAGGGCCAACTCCCAGCAGGTGATGACCGTGCACTTCCAGAGTAAGGTGGTGGTGGGGTCCCACATAGTGGTTGTGGCGGGGAAGGATCTCTGGTGGGTGGTGTGGTTGGGGCTGTTGATTGCTGGCTTTCTGAGCTGTCAGCATCATCTGTAAGATTAGATGTTGCAATTATGTACACATGTTCAACACCAACAACATCTCTGACAAAAACCATGTCATTTGTGTGAGTGTCAGTACTGACTGCAGACAACATGTACATCCTTTTTCCTTTGCCCATATTTATGTAATGTGATGTGACTGGGGCCATGTGTACATGGACAATGACACATTTTTGAGGACATACACTACAAACACAAATTTACTGATGCCTATGACACACAGTTTGAGACCCACAATTGGCCCATTGATGTTGTGTGTGTATAGCTATGCTGTTGATGATGGGCATACATGATGGTATATTGGATCCCACAAATAGTTGTCACAAATGCTCACAACTATAATGGCACATCCATATCCATGCAGACTGGTGTACAGATGCACATGACCAGACAGTGCTAATGTGGTTTACTGGTCATGTGGCAACATTACAAATTATACTTGGTCATGGATATCTTGCCGTTCACAATAACATGGTGTGACATGCTATATATAACACAGCATCCTCATCTTGACTGTATGTGTTAAGGTGCTGAAGACATGAGGTACATGTTAGCTTCAGCCTTATTCTCCAGCTATGTGTGTGGATGTAGTGCTATGAGGAGTATGTTGACATTACTAATGGCAACACATAGTAATGTAGTGTGTACTTTCCTGTTGCTTTTGGACTAACCAGCAGATGCACAGGGATGAAGGCACAACATCAGGTGCTTAGGGTAGCTATCTGACGGGCTACACTTCCATGTGGTGGTAAAGGTTTTGAATATTTTTGGGATGAGGTACAGTATGTGGGTATCACAATTACTTACCATGCAGCAGGGCCGGACTGGGACCAAAAAGCAGCCCTGGAAAACAAATCTCACCAGCCCACATACTATACCACCCATCAGCCCCGATCCGTGAAATTTGATTTTACGTTGTCATGGCCTCATCACTTTCTTGGCATTATTTGAAGACCACATGTGAATGGTGCAGCAGAGGGAATAATCAGCCACAGCTCCATTTACATGGTGATCTTCAAAGCTACATGTCTCAGAATTGTGGTGGTCCCAGCCGTCAGATCCACAGCGAAGGGAAAGTCATCACTAATACAGACAATAATACCCCCTCTCAGATAACAGGACAGGAGTAGTGCAGTGCAGTGTTTATATACAGAATAAGGCTTGGGTCAGACCTGCATCTACCCTCAGCCTGCCAAATCCGTTAAAAACTTAGTCTCTGGCAGGCTCAGCGCATAGCGTTAACGCTATGTAACGCTATGCGCCGCCTGCCTATGCATCTCTATGGTAACCTGATGCTTCCCGCGCTGCGGGCTCCACACAGAAGATCCGGATATGCACTATTGCAAAGCGCACAGGAAAACACTGCAAACCGCTAATGAGCAGAAGCTAATCTGACCCATGCCTAATACAGACACTGAGGATTATACCCAGTATACAGGACAGGAGAAGTAGTACTGTGCAGTGTGTATATACAGAATAATACAGATACTGAGGATTACACCCAGTATACAGGACAGGAGAGGAGGTACTGTGCAGTGTATATATACAGAATAATACAGATACTGAGGATTACAACCAGTATACAGGACAGGAGAAGTGGTACTGTGCAGTGTATATATACAGAATAATACAGATACTGAGGATTACACCCAGTATACAGGACAGGAGAAGTGGTACTGTGCAGTGTATATATACAGAATAATATAGACACTGAGGATTACACCCAGTATACAGGACAGGAGAAGTGGTACTGTGCAGTGTGCATATACAGAATAATACAGATACTGAGGATTACACCCAGTATACAGGACAGGAGAAGTGGTACTGTGCAGTATATATGTACAGAATAATACAGATACTGAGGATTACACCCAGTATACAGGACAGGAGAAGTGGTACTGTGCAGTATATATGTACAGAATAATACAGATACTGAGGATTACAACCAGTATACAGGACAGGAGAAGTGGTACTGTGCAGTGTATATACAGAATAATACAGATACTGAGGATTACAACCAGTATACAGGACAGGAGAAGTGGTACTGTGCAGTGTATATATACAGAATAATACAGATACTGAGGATTACACCCAGTATACAGGACAGGAGAAGTGGTACAGTGCAGTGTATATATACAGAATAATATAGACACTGAGGATTACACCCAGTATACAGGACAGGAGAAGTGGTACTGTGCAGTGTATATATACAGAATAATATAGACACTGAGGATTACACCCAGTATACAGGACAGGAGAAGTGGTACTGTGCAGTGTGCATATACAGAATAATACAGATACTGAGGATTACACCCAGTATACAGGACAGGAGAAGTGGTACTGTGCAGTATATATGTACAGAATAATACAGATACTGAGGATTACACCCAGTATACAGGACAGGAGAAGTGGTACTGTGCAGTGTATATATACAGAATAATATAGACACTGAGGACTACACCCAGTATACAGGACAGGAGAAGTGGTACTGTGCAGTGTATATATACAGAATAATATAGACACTGAGGACTACACCCAGTATACAGGACAGGAGAAGTGGTACTGTGCAGTGTATATATACAGAATAATATAGACACTGAGGACTACACCCAGTATACAGGACAGGAGAAGTGGTACTGTGCAGTGTATACAGAATAACATAGACATTGAGGATTACACCCAGTATACAGGACAGGAGAAGTGGTACTGTGCAGTGTATACAGAATAATATAGACATTGAGGATTACACCCAGTATATAGGACAGGAGAAGTGGTACTGTGCAGAGTATACAGTATATACAGAATAGCACAGATACTGAGGATTATACTCAGCATATGTCTGGCCCACAAAGGTCTGGGTACTCAGGTCTGGGGTGCGGTGGATGTCACGGGTGGTCGGTGCCCGAGCCTGTGCCCTTGCGGTGACAACAAAAAGGGGTATTTACAGGGATTAAAGTTTATGAATTTTTGTCGTGACGCCACCTGTAGTTCCGGTGATGGCATCGGCGCTGCTGGGACCTCCGGGGTGATGGGCGGCAGCAATGTGTTATGGCTCTCTACATCACAAAGTATTCACTGATCTCAGGGAGACCAGTCCAAGAAAACACTGCGGGCAGCTGGCTAAAGCGCTCAACACAGTGAATTCCTAGGCGCATTGCCTCCTGGGAATTATGAATATGCAAATAAGTCTGTGGAGCCTCGGTTAGGAGTCTCAAACACAGGACTAGCCAGATATCCTTCCAGGGAAGGACCCAGTCAAGGGGTGGCTCTTTGCGGAGAACACCATAACCACCATGTTAAGTGGCCCTTTTAGTCAATATCCAGCTCTTTTACAAGCTTAGAGATATGACTCTCTACAGGAAGAGCTGGGTCCCCGGGGCTGTATGGGTTTGATGGTGGAGTAGGGTAGCGCGGTAGGAATGGGGCAGTGCAGTCTATGCTTCACAGCGTGGAATTACCTCCATTCGCCAGGAAGAAACACAGACCCTTGTTCAGTCTGTACGGTTACTTTACTCCGGTAATCTGCAGCTTACAGGATATGCAGTTGTTACAGCTGGGGTAGTGGACTGGGTGGTCCTGGCAGTGAGTAATGTCCCTCTGAAGCTCCAGTGATGTTCCTTCTCTATATCGGTCTCTGTCCTCCCTCGGTGCACTCCTTCTTCCTTGCGCTGCCCTGCACGAATCCCGCTTGTTAGACCAGGCCTGTTGGGTGAGATGGGACACCTCTCTCTCTCTATAGGAGCCCAACCTGGTTTGGTGCTTCTGGTGGGGACCGTGCGTAGGTCGGGCTGGATTGTGCTCCTATGAAGCTATCGACCACATCGGTGTTTGTCGCTCAGGGATTGTCCTCTGCACCACTTCGGAGCCGGTACCCCGCTTCAGACTGGGCCAGGGTATTCGGTTACCCTCTATGCGCCCCTCTCTCTGTCTGGGTCACCAGGTTGAGGTGCCCTCCAGTTACTTCTCCTCTCACTCCCTCCTATACTTCTCTACTTCTGCTTCTTCACTGCTTATCTCACACTTGTCTATCTTCCCCCTTTTTCCCACTCACTATATAACCTAGCTCTCCTCCCACCAGGACCGGTTACCCTGGTAACGGGTTGTCTGATTGGTCCCCTATCACTAGGTGTATGTGTGTGGTTGTGGAGCTTTCAGGCTTCTATTACCCCCTACCAGGGCAAGCATACTGCACCTTCTGTTAGCGGTGCAGTACCCTTTTGTAGCGCACTGGCTAGCAGGGCACTACATATACAGGACAGGAGAACTATACCAGCATACCCAGGAGGCTGCGGTATATAGATAGAAGGCTGTGGACAGTATATAGATAGCCAGATACTGGAAATAGGGAAAGATAAAAGGTGGCAGCAGCAGGTCCAGTGCTGGGCGCAGAGAGGAACAGAATCCATGGAGATGCCAGGAAGAGCGTGAAATATGACCGCAGGAAAACATTCTGAGGCTGCACTGGGCACCAGCATAAAGGAACTCACAACAGCCCCTACACAGTTGTAACTCTCACACAGGCTGCCACACAGTATTAACCCCTACACAGGCTGGTACACAGTTTTCACCCCCATACAGGCCCCCTACACAGCATTAACCCGCACACAGGCCCTTACACAGCATTAACCCTTAACACAGGTGCCTAACCCAGCATAAACCCCTAACACAGGCCCCTAATCACTCACCCAGGTGGCGGGGTGCTCAAATTCCGGGCGTTGCTACTGTATGTTGTCACCGGTGGTTGATGCCTGGGTCCGTGGCCCTGGTAGTCATTGAAAGGTGTATCAGTAAAATAATAAAATGGATTGTTCGTGACGCCACCTGCAGATTCTGGTGATAACACCAGCGCCACTGTCAGACCTCCGGAGATGATGGTATTGCAGCCAGTTGCTCTTGCTCCCTGCAGGTGGAGCTGGATCCCCGGAGCAGGGTTGCTGCTGTGCTGGTTGTCACGGCAGCAGCTATGTACGTCGACTGTAATAAGACAAGAGAGGTTTTCATTGCTCTGTATGGGTATTACTTGTCACTAGATAACACAGTTCAACCCTGGGTAGTGGCCACTGAATGGGGTGTCTCTATGTGGCTTAGGCAGATGTCCCACTTTGGTACAGTCTTGGTCCTTGTCTAAAATGAAGCTTGGCTGGCTTGAAACCTGGCCTGACTTCCAGTACTCTCCTCTGTGACTCTATGCTCTTGTAGGAACCTTCTACGGATTGCCACACCCCTGGAGTTTTTCCGCGGGTCCTGGCTCCTTGTTTGGCTACGGTCTTGAGGTGACCGGGAGGCTGAACACTCCTCGGTCCCACCGGTGTTGGCTCTGCAGAGTTGGACTTGCCCGTGCCGCTCCCAGAGCCGGTTCTCCGTTCTATGGACCAGGGATTCCCCCAGACTGTATACTCAAACAGTCCGGCACTGGGTCTCCCTCCTTCTCCCTTGGGTCACCACTCTTGCTGGGTGCCCTCCCCGTACGTCCCCTGAAGGGTCCTCTTCTTTCTACCACAGCTCTCTGACTGACTGCTGCTCTAACTTCTTACCGCTCTCACACTGTTCTGGCCTGAAACTCCTCCCACCGGGACTGGGTCTCTTAGCAGAGGATTTAACCCTGTAGTCCCCTGCTCTAGAGTGTGTGAATGCAGGATGAAAGCCACATATCAACCTCCCCTTTCACTGGCCACAGGGATACCACACACGCTGATCTGGGTGCAGTACCCCTTAGTTGCGTGCCGACCAGTGGGGTGCCACACTAACACAGCATAAAACCCTAACACAGGCCCCTAGCACAGCATTAACCCCTAACACAGGCCCCTAACAAAGCATTAACCCCTAACACAGGCCCCCAACAAAGCATTAACCCCTAACACAGGCTCCTAACACAGGCCCCTAACAAAGCATTGACTCCTAACACAGACCCCTAACACAGGCCCCAAACACAGGATTAACCCGTAAAACATCACTAACCTCTAACACAGGCCCCTAAAGGTATCGTCACACGTAGTAATATCACCGCCATATGGCTGGCAATTTGATGTGAGCACCCGCGTCCTGGGCACTTTTTTACACATCGCCGTCACCCTGTCACACATAGAGATCTTACGTACCATCTCCGGCGATCCTGCGTTCCGGAAATTCCCTGCCGCAGACCGGAAGCAATTTCCTTTCACACATTGCCGCGTCACACGCCACCATCCATAGTGTTATAGCGGCGTGCTAGAGTGTTTCTCACCGCGCCCCTATCACTGCGATTGGTGGACGTAACTGCGTTCCCATTGGTCTGCATTGAGTGAACGCATGGCTCATCAAATAACGTGTCTCGGACACGGCCAGCCAATCGGAATGCAGCATCACCCACCATTCGCAGCAGATGCGACGCAAAAACCACTACATCCTAGCACGCCTACTTGATTTCTTTCACGATCGCTGTGCACATCGCCCTCGCCCTGTCACATGTCACCATGCGCTGAAATTGCCTTGTGGATGACGCCCGATTTCTCTGCAGTGCAGGGCAATCAGGTGACACTCCACCGGCGATTTGACGCCGTAAAATCTCCCTGACTCACGTCACTATGCACAAGCGATGTGGTTTCCACATCGCCAAAACACACACATTTATGGCGATATGGAAGCTATATTGCCACGTGTGACGGTACCTTAACAAGGCATTAACCCCTAACACAGGCCCCTTAAGCTGTGTGCTCACGGTCCGGAGGAACTGCGTGTTGGACGCAGCTCCTCTGGACCTATGTGAATCCACGGGTGGCCGCTCACCATGTGCGGCGGGTGCAGGGCGGCTTCTCCCTATAGTCTCTCTATGGCAGCAGCTTCCAACTCCGCAGCATGAAAAAACATGCTGCGGAAGAGTGGACTGCCGCAACCCACACCGCAGCTCCAAACATGCTGTGGGCGGGTTAAGCATAGTGAGGATGGCATTTCTTGAAATTCCATCCACTATGGTTATACTGTAATATGCAGCGTTTTGGACGCAGTGGCAAGACGCTGCGTCCAAAACGCTGCATATACTGATCGTGTGCACCCACCCTAACACAGCATTAACCCTAACACAGGTCCCTAATAAAGCAATGACCATTAACACAGGTCCCTAATAAAGCATTAAACCTCTAACACAGGGCCCTAACAAAGCATTAACCCCTATCACAGGGCCCTCACAAAGCATTAACCCTTAACACAGGCCCCTAATAAAGCATTAACCCCTAACACAGGCCCCTAAGAAAGCATTAACCCCTAACACAGGGCCCTAACAAAGTATTAACCCTTAACACAGGCCCCTAATAAAGCATTACCCCTAACACAGGCCCCTAATAAAGCATTAACCCCTAACACAGGGCCCTAACAAAGGATTAACCCTTAACACAGACCCCTAATAAAGCATTAACCCCTAACACAGGCCCCTAACAAAGCATTAACCCCTAACTCAGCATTAACCCCTAACACAGGCCCCCAACAAAGCATTAACCCTAACACAGGAACCTAACAAAGCATTAACCCCTAACCCAGCATTAACCCCTAACACAGGCCCCCCAACAAAGCATTAACCCCTAACACAGGCCCCTAACCCAGCATTAACCCCTAACACAGGCCCTTAACAAAGCATTAACCCCTAACACAGGCCCCTAATAAAGCATTAACCCCTAACACAGGCCCCTAATAAAGCATTAACCCTAACACAGCATTAACCCCTAACACAGGCCCTTAACAAAGCATTAACCCCTAACACAGGCCCCTAATAAAGCATTAACCCTAACACAGGCCCCCAACAAAGCATTAACCCCTAACACAGGCCCCCAACAAAGCATTAACCCCTAACAAAGCATTAACCCCTAACACAGGCCCCCAACAAAGCATTAACCCCTAACACAGGCACCTAATAAAGCATTAACCCCTAACACAGGCCCCTAACAAAGCATTAACCCCTAACCCAGCATTAACCCCTAACACAGGCCCCCAACGAAGCATTAACCCCTAACACAGGCCCCTAACCCAGCATTAACCACTAACACAGGCATCTAACAAAGCATTAACCCCTAACCCAGCATTAACCCCTAACACAGGCCCCTAACAAAGCATTAACCCCTAACACAGGCCCCTAATAAAGCATTAACCCCTAACACAAGCCCCTAATAAAGCATTAACCCCTAACACAGCATTAATCCCTAACACAGGCCCTTAACAAAGCATTAACCCCTAACACAGGCCCCTAATAAAGCATTAACCCCTAACACAGCATTAACCCCTAACACAGGTCCCCAACAAAGCATTAACCCCTAACACAGGCCCCTAACAAAGCATTAACCCCTAACACAGGCCCTAATAAAGCATTAACCCCTAACACAGGCCCCTAATAAAGCATAAACCCCTAATACAGGCCCCCAACAAAGCATTAACCCCTAACACAGGCTCCTAATAAAGCATTAACCCCTAACACAGCATTAACCCTAACACAAGTCCCCGACAAAGCATTAACCCCTAACACAGGCCCCTAATAAAGCATTAACCCTAACACAGGCCCCTAATAAAGCATTAACCCCTAACACAGGCCCCCAACAAAGCATTAACCCCTAACACAGGCCCCCAACAAAGCATTAACCCCTAACACAGGCCCTAACAAAGCATTAACCCCTAACACAGGCCCCCAACAAAGCATTAACCCCTAACACAGGCACCTAATAAAGCATTAACCCCTAACACAGGCCCCTAACAAAGCATTAACCCCTACCCAGCATTAAACTCTAACACAGGCCCCCAACGAAGCATTAACCCCTAACACAGGCCCCTAACCCAGCATTAACCCCTAACACAGGCACCTAACAAAGCATTAACCCCTAACCCAGCATTAATCCCTAACACAGGCCCCAACAAAGCATTAACCCTAACACAGGCCCCAACCCAGCATTAACCCCTAACACAGGCACCTAATAAAGCATTAACCTCTAACACAGGCCCCCAACAAAGCATTAACCCTAACACAGGCACCTAATAAAGCATTAACCCCTAACACAGCATTAACCCCTAACACAGGTCCCCAACAAAGCATTAACCCCTAACACAGGCCGGTAACCCAGCATTAATCCCTAACATAGGCCCCTAACAAAGCATTAACCCCTAACACAGGCCCCTAATAAAGCATTAACCCGTAACACAGGCCCCTAATAAAGCATTAACCCTAACACAGGCCCCGAACAAAGCATTAACCCCTAACACAGGCCCCTAACCCAGCATTAACCCCTAACACAGGCCCCTAACAAAGCATTAACCCCAAACCCAGCATTAACCCCTAACACAGGCCCCCAACAAAGCATTAACCCCTAACACAGGCACCTAATAAAGCATTAACCCCTAACACAGGCCCCTAACACAGCATTAACCCCTAACCCAGCATTAACCCCTAACACAGGCCCCCAACAAAGCATTAACCCTAACACAGGCCCCTAACCCAGCATTAACCCCTAACACAGGCACCTAATAAAGCATTAACCCTAACACAGGCCCCTAACCTAGCATTAACCCCTAACACAGGCACCTAACAAAGCATTAACCCTAACCCAGCATTAACCCCTAACACAGGCCCCCAACAAAGCATTAACCCCTAACACAGGCCTCCAACCCAGCATTAACCCCTAACACAGGCACCTAATAAAGCATTAACCCTAACACAGGCCCCTAATAAAGCATTAACCACTAACACAGGCCCCTAATAAAGCATTAACCCCTAACACAGGCCCCGAACAAAGCATTAACCCCTAACACAGGCCCCTAACCCAGCATTAACCCCTAACACAGGCCCTAACAAAGCATTAACCTCAAACCCAGCATTAACCCCTAACACAGGCCCCCAACAAAGCATTAACCCCTAACACAGGCACCTAATAAAGCAATAACCCCTAACACAGGCCCCTAACAAAGCATTAACCCTAACCCAGCATTAACCCCTAACACAGGCCCCAACAAAGCATTAACCCTAACACAGGCCCCTAACCCAGCATTAACCCCTAACACAGGCACCTAATAAAGCATTAACCCCTAACACAGGCCCTTAACCCAGCATTAACCCCTAACATAGGCACCTAACAAAGCATTAACCCCTAACCCAGCATTAACCCCTAACACAGGCCCCCAACAAAGCATTAACCCTAACAAAGGCCTCCAACCCAGCATTAACCCTAACACAGGCACCTAATAAAGCATTAACCCTAACACAGGCCCCTAACAAAGCATTAACCCCTAACAAGCATTAACCCTAACACAGACCCCCAACAAAGCATTAACCCCTAACACAGGCCCCCAACCCAGCATTAACCCCTAACACAGGCACCTAATAAAGCATTAACCCCTAACACAGGCCCCTAACAAAGCATTAACCCCTAACCCAGCATTAGCCCTAACACAGGCCCCTAACAAAGCATTAACCCCTAACACAGGCCCCTAACCCAGCTTTAAAACCTAACATAGCATTAACCCCTAACACAGGCACCTAACAAAGCATTGTCATGATATGTAGTTTTCCCTGTCCTGTATCTGTATAATAATGCCATGTGATGTATGTAACTGTTCTCTGGTTTCTATTAGATGAGAGTTGACTGTGGACGGGACAGGAGCGAGACCTGAGCTGAGGCCAGATCTCGTCGTCCGTGGGATTGTGTGGAATCCATTGGACTCGTGTGGACTATTGCTTTGTTATCTGGCACAAGGATTATCGGGAGGTGCCCCCGAATCTGCTTCCGTTGGACTAATTGTGGACTCTGTAGATCTACCTGCATGTGTTGTTCCAGCGTTCTTGTTAATAAATCTGTTGGATCGTCTCTAGGCCTGTTGTCCCTTCTGGCTCTGCCTTACACCCCGTCACAAGCATTAACCCCTAACCCAGCATTAACCCCTAACACAGGCCCCTAACATAGCACTAACCCTTAACACAGGCCCTTACCAAGGAATTAACCCCTAGCATGCCCCTAACAAAGCATTAACCCCTAAAACAAGCTGCTAACAAGACATTAACCCCTAATAGTTTTAACCCTTCAGCCTCCACCACCCCATCTTCAGCTCTTTGAGTGCTCACCTCCTCCTGTGGTCTCCTGCTGGCACCGAGGGCTTTTCTTCCTCCTACTTCCTGTCATCGCTCTGCAGTCTGCACTGTTTGCAGAGAAGCCGCAGCACCTCAGAACAGGGAGCTGACCCCGGAAATGCAGGCACCGCTACTTCCGGGATCATCCAGCTCCCTCTGCCCCAGGACTATAGAGGTGCGCTGGTGCACCCCCCAGCATCCCACCCCTCTGGCCCTGCAGGCTCCCCCCCGTCCTCCGAAAAGACAGCAGATGACATATATCTGTCACACTGTCTGACGGAGGGGAGGATTAAAGTTTAATAAAAAACAAACAAAAAAAAACGAATCTCTCCCATCAGAGGAGCGGGTGCAGAGGCTCCGCCCACACCACCACAGGCGGCCCATAGGGAGAATTCCCGGTAGTCCCGCCTACCAGTCCGGGCCTGCCATGCAGCCTCTTAATCCGGGCACGGTTGGTCTCAATGCGCCATGGACACTTGTATCTCATGTCCGCCACCTTCTTCTGGATCTGCTGGGTGGTGCGCTCCACACCCAGTCTCCTCAGCAGGGCCCTCTTTACTTTACGCAGGATCACCTGCTTGTGGATACGTGGGTGCTGGTGGCGCTGGTGACACCAATAATCCCAGCTGATCAACATCTTGATGAGGATCAACAGTTCAGGCTCACCCCATGCTGCAGCTCTATGTGCAGACGCCATTGCTACCTATGCAGGGGAAGGGAAGGCACCTGGAAGGCAGGGCCCAACGACACACAACGACATGACGTCATTGCGCATGCTCATCACGCAGAGGACACTTGAGGGAATGCACAACGGCGCAACAGAGTAGTGTGCCCTTCAGGGACGCCGTTACGTCACCTCAATACATCAAGAACTATGTGTAGGGTGATGTGCATACCAAATGGAGAACATACATGTGTGACTATTTAATTTCAAGGGTATCATATGGTTTGTGATTTGTTTAGGGTGCACATGTTGGTTGTCACATTTCTGCAAGCAACACTGACACTTGTATTAGTAAACTCTCTTTTCAGGCTATGTTTGCATGGCACAATGTACATTTTGACCCTATCATGATTTTCTGGTGGACGTACAAACATCATAGACGCTGTATCACTGTGATGCTGGTACTTTGCATTTCCAATACACTTGTGAAGAGGAAGGATGAGTCTGGTGAAGAACGCAAAGAGCATCAAATATGGCGCCTTTGCCATGGGCACAAAATGGGAACGCAGGAGCTGCCACCAATCGCATCAGACGGGGCCCGCCAAACAGAACGCTCAGGCACGACTCTGGAATTTCTTCCAGATTGCCTGAGCGCGCTTTCTACCATGATATTGCCCTGTCACATGCCATGATGCGCTGAAATCACCTGGTGGATATCGCCTGATTTCCCAGCAGAGCAGGGCGATAAGGCGACGCACAACCGGTGATTCCACCCTGTAAAATCGCCCTGTCTCACGCCACTGCGCACAGGCGATGTGGCTTCCACACCGCTGAAATACACAAATTTACGGCGATATGGAAGCCATATTGCTACGTGTGACGGTACCTTAAAGGGCATTAAAGAATCAGGAATGATGACCTCCACTCACTTTGCAACCTCCTACATGGACTCAAGGACAGAAGTCACATACCAAGCTACTTGCAACTATATGTGCATACAGTTCCTTGACAACACATGTAAACCCAGACTTTTCTCCTGCATTTATAAGGGAACGAAGAATTCCCTCACCCACTATCTGCATAACCTTAGGCACATGACTGGTTGCATCAAGTTTGAACTCCACAGCCATTAAGCTTTATCTAAATATTACTTGGTGACAACCCCAGGTAGGGTTTGAATGTTGTTTCATAACCTACAGCTGTACTTGGTTATCAGATGTGCTGCACTCTTGGGGCATCATATGTCCAACTCCATATCTCTTCTCTAATGTTAAGGGTACCATAGAAGAACTGTTCACAGATGAAGGCTCATGTCGAGCCGAAACGTTTGATTGTCTTCACCCAACACTGCATAATAAAAAACCTTTAAAGAGGACCTGTCACCCCCCCATACATGCTGATCTAACTTCAGCACTGAATGCAGCATGTCTGCTGCATTCAGGCAAGAGGTCCTCCATGTCTCTAGCCCCCCTGTACCCTGAGATAATTGAATTTAAAAACTTACAATGTGGAGCCAAAGAGATGGGGTGTAGTGGCTGGAGCTACTTCTCTTCACAGGGCAATTTCACGCCCCCTGTGTGTACTATCCTTCCTCCGCCGCCTCCCTCCTGTCACTCATGATCTCCCTGTCCTGCGCCTGCTGCATGAGAAGCTGGACGCAGAGCGAAGGATCATTTTTGGAGGTGCTGGCTGCCAGCTCCGCCTCCTGCGGTGATGTCAGCTCCTTTACCCGCCCTTCTCCATGTTATCCACGGACCAGGGCGGTGAAAGGCGGTGACGTCACCGCAGGAGGCTGGTTGCTCCGATTTTTACCTGTCAGATTCTGTCCAGTGTTTTGCAGGATGTACCGGACAGAACCTGATTCAGGTTTTGCCCTGTGTGTCCCTATGGTGCCAGATGGCAGTTATTTGCCATCTGGATTAGTGTCTGTCCGGGAGGACCTGGTTGTTTTTGTTTTTTGCCCCTGACACAAAATCGGAGCTTGCAGCATTTTTTGTGTCCGGGGCAAAAAACGAACAAAACTGGATACTCCCGGATCGGGTGCCCATAGCATGGGAGTCTACAGGCGCCGGATCTGGCAGAAAATCGTGCCGGGTCCCAGATGCCTGGTGCTGAATGAGCAGTGGCTGTTAAAAGCAGCCACTACTGAATTTCAGCACCTGGAGAGCTCTACAGCTGAAATTTCAGCACCGCGGCCAGCTCTCCTGCAGCCGCGGTGCTGAAATTTCAGCACTGGACAGTGCCAGCAATGAAGCCGGCAAAAAGCAGGATCAGTTCTGCTTGTCCGTGGCTGTCAGGTTCTGTCCGGTGCATCCTGCAAAACACTGTACAGAACCTGACAGTCAAAAAATGTGGTGTGAAGCCGACCTAAGATTTCATTGCCTTCCTCTCTTTTCACTGTGCATTCTTGGGATATCTTTTCCTCTGGAAAGAAGTGCACATGCATTCAGCTGTCCGTATAATAAAAAAGAAAAATAAATCAACGTAGGTTATGTTTCCATGAAAGTTGTAATGCTCACATGCCAATTGTAGGCAATTTCTGTCAGTGGACACTATGAACTGTCTGCAACAGAAGGCTGTACAAAATATAGCATTTATCTATTATATAATTGCTAGAATTCTATTTCCGGCCAAAAGCCAACTTCCGTGGCTTTGTCCGGAGATAAAATGTCCGGAGATAAATGTCCGGAGATAAGTGACGTCACCAGCGTCACCAGCGTTTACTACACCCGCTCAGGGTGGACCAAGATGGCGGCCCTAAGCGGAGTGGACTTCAGGAAGGTCCGCTGCGCTTAGGGCCAACCACCGGCGGACATTTATCTTCGGAGCGGGCGCGAGGTAGCCGGGAGCCGACCTCGGCTCCCGGCTACCTCGCGCCCGCTCCGCCGATGCGTGGATCCGCGAGCCCACCGGAGGTCAGCTCGAGAATCCACGGGGCTACCTCGCGCCGCCGGGGATCTCCGTGCCGGGCAGATCCGCGGCTCAGCTCCGGGGAGCTGCGAGCCAGCCGGGATTTGCCCGGTACCGCCGCCGCAATTCTGATTGGTCGCTTGGAAGCGAGCGACCAATCAGATTCAAGCCGCGGCAAAGCGCCATCTTTAAAAAGCTAAGAAGTGGAAAAAAAAAATGTAAAAGATGGCGCCGTGTTTCTCAGCGCTCTTCTCATTGGCCGCCGTCAGGTTACGGCGCCATATTTGAAATCCAAAGTTCCCGCTGGATTACAAATATGGCGCCGTGCCCCGCCCCACTCTTCTCATTGGTCGCTCGCGCCTAGCGCCGACCAATGAGAAGAGCGCCGCCATCTTTTACATTTTTTTTTTTTTTTTTTACATTCTTAGATTTTGAAACATGGCGCCGTGCCGCCGCTTGAATTTGATTTGTCGTCCGCAAGCGAGCGACCAACCAGAATTGCGGCACCACTGCCGGGCAAATCCCGGCTGCCTCGCGGCTCCCCGGAGCTGAGCCGCGGATATGCCCGGCACCGAGATCCCCGGCGCGAGGTAGCCGGGAGCCGAGCTCCGGCTACCTCGCGCTCGCTCCGTGCCCCGCTATTCTGATTGGTCGCTCGCGGCTGCCGGCGACCAATCTGAATAGCGCCGCCATTTATGGTGCCATACTTCAAATACACTGTACTCAGTGTATTTCAAATATGGCGGCATAGCGCGCGCCGCTATTCTGATTGGTCGGCGTGCTGAAGGCGCCGACCAATCAGAATAGCGGCGCGATCAATGCCTCCATATTTGAAATACACTCAGTACAGCGTATTTGAAGGATGGTGCCATACAGCGCGCCGCTATTCTGATTGGTCGGCGCGCTGAACGCGGCGACCAATCAGAATAGTGCCGCTCTCTATGGCGCCATACTTCAAATACACTGTACTCAGTGTATTTCAAATATGGCGGCATAGCGCCCGCCTCTATTCTGATTGGTCGGCGCCTTCAGCGCGCCGACCAATCAAAATAGCAGCGCGCTGTATGACGCCATCCTTCAAATACACTGTACTCAGTGTATTTCAAATATGGCGGCATAGCGCCCGCCTCTATTCTGATTGGTCGGCGCCTTCAGCGCGCTGACCAATCAGAATAGCGGCGCGCTGTATGGCGCCATCCTTCAAATACACTGTACTGAGTGTATTTCAAATATGGCGGCATAGCGCCCGCCTCTATTCTGATTGGTCGGCGCCGACCAATCAGAATAGCGGCGCGATCAATGCTGCCATATTTGAAATACACTGAGTACAGTGTATTTGAAGGATGGCGCCATACAGCGCGCCACTATTCTGATTGGTCGCCGCGTTCAGCGCGCCGACCAATCAGAATAGTGCCGCGCTCTATGGCGCCATACTTCAAATACACTGTACTCAGTGTATTTCAAATATGGAGGCATAGCGCTCGCCTCTATTCTGATTGGTCGGCGCCTTCAGCGCGTCGACCAATCAGAATACCGGCGCGCTGTATGGCGCCATATTTCAAATACACTGTACTCAGTGTATTTCAAATATGGCGGCATAGCGCGCGCAGCTATTCTGATTGGTCGGCGCGCTGAAAGCGCCGACCAAAAAAAATAGCGGCGCGCGCAATCCCGCCATATTTCAAATACACTGTAGTCAGTGTATTTGAAGTATGGCGCCATACAGTGCGCCGCTATTCTGATTGGTCGCCGCGTTCAGCGAGCCGACCAATCAGAATACCGGCGGCTGCTATGCCGCCATATTTCAAATATAGTACGTGCCTCTGCCCGCGGCCGCTCCTGCCTCTGCCCGCGGCCGCTCCAGCCTCTGCCTGCGGCCGCTCCAGCCTATGCCCGTCCTCTGCTCGCCTCTGCCCGCCTCACCTGTCCTCACCCCTCCAGCCTCCGCTTTCCTCACCCCTCCAGCCTCCGCTTTCCTCACCCCTCCAGCCACCGCACTCAGTGCTAACCACTGAGCCACCGCACTCAGTGCTAACCACTGAGCCACCGCACTCAGTGCTAACCACTGAGCCACCGCACTCAGTGCCAACCACTGAGCCACCGCGCACTGCTAACCACTGAGCCACCGCGCAGTGCTAACCACTGAGCCACCGCGCAGTGCTAAACACTGAGCCACCGTATACTCTGCTACCCACTGAGCCACCTGTATACACACAATTAATTTCACCGCACTCCCCTAACTATTAGTAAATAAACTATATATCGATTCTAGACTACCCGATTCTTTAGAATCGGGCTGCCATCTAGTTATTTAGATTAGCATAAAAACAAAGAGAATTTTTTCTCTATACAAGCTTTTAACAAATTCTGACAAAAAGGAATTGGTGCTGGAGAATATTTACAGCTGTGCAACAAGTTGTGATGCGATGTGTTTGACTTTTTCTATCATAGCCAGTGTTAACTATTTACATTTTCAGTTTACTTTTACATTAAGGCTAAATTCAGACTGCGTTTTTTTATCGTTTTTTTTTGCAGTGCACTGCACTCAAATGACACCCCAGCAAAGTCTATGGGTTTTCATTTTTGCCATTCAGACTGTGCTCTTTTAAAGTGATCTGTTTTTCCACTTTAGGAGGCTCCGTTTTGGAAAATGACTAGTGATGAGCGAGTATGCTCTGCGCTGCTCGGTACTCGCACGAGTATCACTGTACTCGGGCTACTCGGCGAGCACCGAGTAATCTCGCGATACTCGTGCTGTGCTCGTGGTCCTCATCCCTGCATGTTGGCGCTCTTTAGAGAGTCAGCCCACATGCAGGGATTGGCTGGCAGACCACTGCAATGCCACAGCCCTGTTAGTTGTGGCATTGCAGTGATTGGCCGGCCCGCACAGCGTGACCGAGCCTTTATAAGACCCGGCCACGATGTGCTCTGCACACAGCCATCCAGACAGTGAGTGTAGGGAGAGTGTCTGCTGCTGCTTAGGGACAGATTTGCGGCCCTCATAGGTAGATCCGGAGCAGGGCTGCAAACTGCTACTGACCACAACAGTCCTTCTCAGGACTAATATAGGAGGATATAGGCAGGGTGATCCAGATCGGAGTCCAAGCTTTCCTGTGACCTGAACAGTCACCAGACTGTTATACTTAATAGCTTTATACAGGCAGGTTCTAAAATCCAACTTTCCTGTGACCTGAACAGTCACCAGACTGCTGTACTTCATAGCTTTATACAGGTTAGGGTCTAAAATCCAACTTTCCTGTGACCTGACCAGTCACCAGACTGTTGTACTTGATAGCTTTATACAGGTTAGGGTCTAAAATCCAACTTTCCTGTGACCTGAACAGTCACCAGACTGTTGTACTTGATAGCTTTATACAGATTAGGGTCTAAAATCCAACTTTCCTGTGACCTGAACAGTCACCAGACTGTTGTACTTGATAGCTTTATACAGGTTAAGGTCTAAAATCCAACTTTCCTGTGACCTGAACAGTCACCAGACTGTTGTACTTGATAGCTTTATACAGGTTAGGGTCTAAAATCCAACTTTCCTGTGACCTGAACAGTCACCAGACTGTTGTACTTGATAGCTTTATACAGGTTAAGGTCTAAAATCCAACTTTCCTGTGACCTGAACAGTCACCAGACTGTTGTACTTGATAGCTTTATACAGGTTAGGGTCTAAAATCCAACTTTCCTGTGACCTGAACAGTCACCAGACTGTTGTACTTGATAGCTTTATACAGGTTAAGGTCTAAAATCCAACTTTCCTGTGACCTGAACAGTCACTAGACTGTTATACTTAATAGCTTTATACAGGCAGGTTCTAAAATCCAACTTTCTTGTGACCTGAACAGTCACCAGACTGTTATCGCTGTATACAGGCAAAATGCGCAAGAGCGTTGGCAAGGGCGTTGGCAAGGAACAAGGAAGTGGACGTGATGGTGGTGCAGGCAGAGGCCGAGGTCGTGTGCAAGCACTAATTTCGCAACAACAAAGTGGCACATCTACTCACTCGCACGTCCTGTCCCAAATTCTTGGGGCCCGCAGCAGTACACCGCTCTTGAACCAAGACCAGTGTCAACAGGTTGTTACTTGGATAGCGGATAATGCTTCAAGTCAGATGGGCACCTCCACAAACACCCTGTCTTCCACACGGTCAAGTGTCAGTAGCCGTGATACTGCACCGCACATTTCCCAACCTGATCCTCCTTCCTACCACCAGGCCGAGTACACGTCCACGGACATTACTGATCCCACACTAGGACACTCGGAAGAGCTGTTCACGTATCCATTCGCAGAATCTGGCCTCTCGCCAGCTCCTGTTGAAGTGGGTGATGAGATGGTATGTACAGATGCCCAAATATTTGAGCAGCCATGTTATCACGAAGGGAACGTTGGCAACGTGTCTCAACAAGGGGTGGACGATGATGAGACACAGTTGCCAGGAAGTCAGGAGGAGGATCAGGGTGCGAAAGAGGAAGACGACGTGGAGGATGATCCAGTAGCTGACCCAACCTGGCAGGAGGATATGCAGAGCGAGGACAGCAGTGCACAGGGGGAGGGAGGCATAGCATCCCAACAGGCAGTAAGAAGCAGGGTCATGTCCGCAGGCAGAAGGCAGGCAACCGTTCCCCGGAACAACAACACAACACAAGGTGCCTGTGCAAATGTTAGGTCTTCCCGAGTCTGGCAGTTTTTTAAGTTAGCTCCAGATGACTCTAAAAAGGCCATTTGCAACACCTGCCATGCCAGCATCAGCAGGGGTACGAAAACTAGCAGCCTGACCAGCATGATCAGGCACATGTCAGCCAAGCACCCGACTTTGTGGGAAGTACAACAGAGAGTCGTGGAGCGGTGCTTGCTGATGTCACTGCTACGTCTTCACATGTTGTGCGTGTGAGCCAATCCCCTGTCCATGCTGGCCGCGAATAAGCCTCCGGTCCTGCACCAGACGTTGCCCACGCACAAATAACACCACCATCAAGCACGTCCTTGTCCCAGCACAGCGTTCAATTATCCATTCAGCAAACCTTTGAACGCAGGCGCAAGTACGCTGCCAACGCCCCACATGCCACAGTCCTAAATTATCAGATTTTGCGACTGCTTGCGCTAGAAATGTTACCTTTCCGGCTGGTGGAGAAGGAAGCATTCCGTGACCTGATGGTGGCTGCTGTCCCACGTTACTCGGTCCCCAGCCGCCACTATTTCTCCAGATGTGCCGTCCCCGCATTGCATAACCACATGTCACAAAGCATCACACGTGCCCTGAACAACGCTGTTTCAGCTAAAGTTAGGTAACCACAGACACGTGGACAAGTGCTTGTGGGCAAGGCCGCTACATCTCCTTGACGGCACACTGGGTTAATATTGTGGAAGCTGGGACCCAGTCTGAGCGAGGGACAGAACACGGCCTTCCCACATCAAGGATTGCAGGCCCTACCTCAGTCATGGTTTCACCCAGACTCTACAGCTCCGGAATGTCATGCTCCTCAGCCTCCTCCTCCTCCTGCGCATCCTCATCCACTTTACCCTCCACACCAGTCCTAAGCTGGAAGCACTGCAGCACTGCCTCTGCAAAGCGGCAACAGGCTGTTCTGAAGCTAATATGCATAGGTGACAAACCCCACAATGCAGAAGAGGTGTGGACAGCTCTGAAACAGCAGGCAGATCACTGGCTCACACCTCTGAACCTAAAGCCAGGAAAGGTCGTGTGTGACAATGGCCAGAACCTGGTGGCAGCTTTGAGGCGAGGCCAGCTGACGCATGCTCCATGCGTGGCCCATGTGCTCAACCTGGTGGTTCAGAGGTTTCTAAAGTCATACCCGGAGCTGTCTGATCTGCTGGTAAAAGTTCGCCACCTGTCTGCACATTTTCGCAAGTCACCTGCTGCTTCACCCGGCCTTGCCGGCTTTCAGCGCCGTTTGCGTCTTCCGGCCCACAGACTTGGCGTGTGATGTTCCCACGCGTTGGAATTCAACTCTGCACATGTTGGTCAGGATATGTGAGCAGAAGAGGGCAGTTGTTGAGTACCTGCATCACCTAAGCTGTTGGGAAATGGGTCAAACTGCACACATAACACCGGAGGAGTGGAGATGGATGTCGGACCTATGTACCGTCCTCCAAAACTTTGAGGACTCCACCAAGATGGTGAGCGGCGATGACGCCATTATTAGCATCACCATACCGCTACTCTGCCTTCTAAAACGGTCTCTGCTGAAAAACAAAGAGGATGCGTTGCAGGCGGAGCGCGATGAGTTTGAGCAAGAAACAGTAGTGGGTGATAACACACAGCCCAGCCTCATCTCATCAGAACGTGCAGTGGAGGACTATGACGAGGAGGAGGAGGAGGAGAATGAAGACATGGAGCAACTCTGTGGCCAATTTAGGATATGCCATGCACACCAGTCATACCCTCGCTTCAGCGTGGCTGGTCAGAGGACAGGGGAGATGAGGAGGAGGAGGAGGAAAGCATGTTCAGTCATCGTGTTGGTCTGGATACTGAAGTGATGGCTGTTAAGAGTCTGGCGCACATGGCTGACTTTATGGTAAGCTGCCTGGCTCGTGACCCTCGCGTTCAGAACATCTTGGCCGACAATCAGTACTGGTTGGCAACACTCTTAAGGTACCTTTACACGCCGCTACAACAGGATGGATACAACCCGCTACTTCACGTGCACGAGCACGCCCAAACGGTTACAAACGGGAAACGCACCACCTTTACACGCTGCCACAAGGTGCGCTACGCTACGCTACATCTATAGCTAGATACATCGCTGGGTGTCTCAAGTAGCCATCTGTAGCTTACCTTACCTCATTTACACACCGCTACAACAAGGTAATATGGGCAGACCTGGTGCAGCAGGGACAACACATAGGCGTGCCACCATTGTGGATTATGAGACGTCCGTATGCTGATAGGACAAAGCAGGAACGTCATGATTGGGCAGGCATCGCAGGAGGCTGTTTAATACATGACGCTCGAGCAATTGTGTAGTGTGACTGGTCAGCTCCTTAAATATGCCGCCCTATGCAGCGACTACCAATCGTCATGCAGGAGCTTCCTCCAATGATCGCTGAAGGGGCGCGGTAACCCGGAGCCTGTGTCACGCCCCAGCTACATACCAGGTACATCGCCTGGTGTATAGACATCCCTTCTGTAGCTTCTTTACACGCCGATACAGCTCGCTGCAATCGGCTTTGTAGCCACCTGTTTCAGAGCAGTGCTCGGAAACAGATGTATCTGTTGCCGGCTGCCTCCTACCATCTTCACACGCCGCTACTACGGGCTATATTGACGATGCAAGCTACAATCGTAGCCTGTAGCGGGTTGTATCCATCCTGTTGTAGCAGCATGTAAAGGTACCTTTAGACCCACGCTACAAGGAGAACTTTATGTCTCTCATTCCTGAGGCGGAGAGTTCAGCCAAAATTAAGCAGTTCCAGAAGGCCATAGTCACGGAAGTAGGCAAAGCATTCCCCTCACAAAACGCTAGCGGCATAGGTCAGGAATCGGTGGACAACCAAGGCATATGGCCGAGAGGGGCACAAGTCCAATCCGCCAGAGGGAGGGGAACAGTCTTTACGATGTGGGACAGTTTTCTCAGCCCCTCACATACCACAGCCCCTGAGGTGCGGGGTAGTGCCTCAAGAAATGCTACGTTTGGCCAGATGCTGAAGGAGTACCTTGCAGATCGAACAACAGTACTGCGACATTCCTCTGTGCCTTACAATTATTGGGTCTCCAAGCTGGACATGTGGCATGAATTGGCTCTCTATGCCTTGGAAGTCCTGGCCTGCCCTGCCGCTAGCATTTTGTCAGAGCGTGTTTTCAGTGCCGCAGGTGGAATCATTACTGATAAACGCACCCGCCTGTCAACTGAAAATGCTGACAGGTTGACTCTGATCAAGATGAACAAGGGTTGGATTGGGCCAGACTTCACCACACCACCAACAAATGACAGCGGAATTTAAATTTTGTTCTGTGAATTTGCCATGTACCTCCACTCACCCATGGGTACACACTTCTGGACTTTGGCTAATCGCTGGACTGCTCCTCCTTCTCCTCATGTGCCACCATGATGACTGTTACAATAGTTAGGCTGTTGTTTCAGGTATACCCCCAGTGGTAAATTTTTTCGCCCATTCTTTTAGAATGGGCATTACAACGACTGGAGACCCGCTCCTTTTCAATGGGAAAAATGTTTTAAGGCCCTCCTGCACGTCTCTATCCAGGGACAATGTGGAGCCTCCCAATTTTTGGCTGCCCTGCCAAAGGGCTATACTCCAATACACCCACTTAAGGTTTACAGGCCTTCATGCATGTCTCTATCCAGGGACAATGTGGAGCCTCCCAATTTTTGGCTGCACTGCCAAAGGGCTATACTACAATACACTCACTTGAGGTTTAAAGGCCCTACTGCATGTCTGTATGCATGGGTCATTGTTGAACCTCCCAATTTTTGGCTGCCCTGCCAAAGGGCTATACTCCAATACACCCACTTCCTTACAATGGGCACTTCAGGTTTACAGGCCCTCATGCACGTCTCTATCCAGGGGCATTGGTGAACCTCCCAATTTTAGACTGCCCTGGCAAAGGAAAATACTAGAATAGACCCAGTTCCTCAAAATGGGCACAATATGTCAAGACAGGGCTTCATGTACGTCTCTTCTCAGGGACATCGGAGTGCCGCACAATGTTTTCACGTAAAATCTTTCATGTAATCACAAAAAGTAACATACACCAGCTGTATCTCACTATTGGGTATGTGCCCTTAACACTTCCACCCTGAATATTCATTTTGGTGTCATTTTGGAAGGTTTTCTGGTGACTCCGTAAAATTGGCGTGAAACTCGGACAACATTGTTCACAGCTGTGACTTTTGAGTGAGAAATGCTTCCAGGGGTCTTCCCCATGGTGTTGCCATGTCATTTCAGCACTCCTCTGAGACTTTAGTGACATTTTTAGGGTTTCTACATGCTGCCGGCAGTCATTTCATAAAAAATACTCGTGTCTCCCATAGAATAACATTGGGCTCGGTGCTCGGGCCGAGTACACGAGTATCTTGGGATGCTCGGCCCGAGCTTCGAGCACCCGAGCATTTTAGTACTCGCTCATCACTAAAAATGACATGTCAATTTCTGTTGCGTGTTTCTCCTGCGTTTTTCCCATAGCAGCTCTTCAGAATGGGGAAAAATCGCAGCAATCAAAAAACGGATTAAAAAAAGGCATAAAAAAACTGATCCTTTTTTTAACAACTCAAAAAAAATGGATTCAGTTTTCCAGCATATTACAACAAAAAAGAAGCACAAAACAAAGAAAAAACAGTCTGAATGTAGCCTTAATGTGCAACATTGGCATCCCTGCACTGTCCCGCTGCCTCCTTCCACCCCCTGCAGGGACACCGACATGCTTACCATGTCGGCCGGCCATTGGTGTCCTCCCTGCTCCTCTAGCCTACCTCGTCTGGTGAACTTTCTCTGTTCTAGGGCCTGCGCACATCATACAGGTGTTCTCAAAAGATCCTTAGGGCATGGGCAGGCGTGTGCTTGAGGCCTCTTAAAGGGACAGCGTGTGCACATTAAAGTGTCACGGCCAAAGACAGGAAGTTTTTGTGTATTTAAGGCTCATTACTCAGTAGGGAGGTGCCTGAGCAATTCGGTTCCTAGTGTGTTCTGTCCTGCCAGTCTTCAGTATCAACTCCTGCTGCTACTTTGGCTCTGTACTGCTAGTCACCAGTACCGACTCCTGCTGGTTTCTCCAACTCAGTTATGCCAGCCTCCAGTACTGATATCAGCTTGATGCTTCAACTCTGTCCTGTCTGCCCATATGTACCTGAATGCCTAACTCTTCGGTCAATTGCTGCTGTACCAGGGACTACCCTGGAGTGGTATTTGGTGTCTACTGGCAGCTTAGGACATCCTCACCATCAGAGGCTCTGGCAAAGACCAGATAGACACTTAGTCATGCCCCTTCTTCGTAAGCCTGGCTGTGGCGCAGTGGGTCCACAACACCCGGTGTGAAGTAATGCTATTTACATTAACAGTTTGTGCTACAGTTGGATTGTCCCAGATAGCCTAGCATTTGCTCCCTAAGTGCACTAAAGAATCTTTGATTTTTGATGACCCCGTCTGTTGTTCCTGGTTTTCCTTCTTTTAGTAGGCAGAAACTATTGTGTGCATTGCATAACCCACAAAACCTACCATTTTGAAGATCTTAGGGCCACTTTACACACACCAACTTATCTGTCCAACTTCTGACCAACTTACTGGTTGCAGTGAAATTATGGACACATTGTTATATTTGTACACAGCCACAAAATGGAGCAATGTGTCCATGATTTCACTGCAACCAGTAAGTTGGTCAGAAGTTGGACAGATAAGTTGGTGTGTGTAAAGTGGCCATCACAGTTTTGTCACAATTTGGCCCTTTCCTGCCTCCAACACATGTAGCTAAATAATTAATTATTCCCTTACCACTTGATGAAACTCTGATGGAGAAAACTGACATGCTGGCCCAACAATGACAAATCTGACCCAAAACACTGTTGGAAATTGGTTTATTTTTAATTTTTCTACAAGAAAACTAACTGATGTTAGAATAATTCCTAAGGCTTCTATATGGTAACAGTTACATGTTTATGTGTAAGTTCAATAGGAGGTAATCCAATCGTATGGTGGCTGCGCTCCCCGTGGTAATGATTTTAAGGACTTTTTGTCCTCTAATAAAATGTATTGCTCAAAACATATGAAATGATAAAAAATGGATAAAACATCGTTTCGGCGGGGACAACCGCCTTTCTCAGGTATCAAGATACCTGAGGAAGGCGGTTGTCCCGCAAAATGCATTGTATCCATTTTTTATAATTTCGTATGTTTTGGCAATACATTTGATATGTCGATAAGGCTGGTTTCACACTGCGGTCAGATCAGGTCAGGTTCGATCAGGTTTTGTGTTTCAAAACCAGGAGTGACTCCAAAACCTAGAACAGGTGTCAGTCTTTCAATTATAGTTTTTCTCTGCAAGTTCCTCTCCTGGTTTCTCTCCTGGTTTTGGCACACAAACCTGATCGAACCTGATCAGTGAAAAACCGCAGTGTGAAACCAGCCTTAGAAGTTCTTAAAATCATTACCATGGGGAGCGCGCCCACCATAGAATTGGATTACCTCCTATTGAACGTTTATGCCTGTGGGAATCCGTGGCAGGACCCAACACAGGATCAATTGAAGGCAAGCAACAGACCTGGATAAATATCCAAAGCGGGAGGAGGCTTTGGAAAAACCATATGCTTGAAGTTTATGGCAAGAGGTGAGTGCATAAAACTTCATTAAAAGGGCACCAGAGAGTTAAGGCCGCGTTACACACACAGATATCTGTTCAGATATTGGTCACAGATCTCTGGTTGCAGTGAAATCATGGACACATTGCTCCATTTTGTGGCTGTGTACAATGGAATAATGTGTCCATGATTTCACTGCAACCAGAGATCTGTGACCAATATCTGAACAGATATCTGTGTGTGTAACGTGGCCTTTACATTGGTAACATGTTTAGATTGGCGCTGCATGTTTTTTTATATATACCCTACAGGGAATCACCTTACTTCATGTTTACGTGTAGAGCACACAGACCCCAGAGACACTTTCACATGTGAATATAAGGTGGAAAGAAATGCTGGAAAACAAAGCGCAAATAGGGTCTTATGTATGAATAGAGACAAATCCCTCTAAAGGTACCGTCACACAGGGACATATCTCTGGCGATGTTGCCAGCAACTGAGGGGCGTGGTCAGGTAGCGGCGACATCGCCGGAGAGTTGCCTCGAGTGACAGGGCGATAATCAGGCGAAAAATCCCCTGAGTAACATCGCCAGGTTTCCCAACAATGTTGGGAAATCTGGCGATGTTGGTCAGGCGATCATGCCTGATCGCCCTGTGTAACGCGGCAACCTGCAATGTTGCGGGCGATTCCGCCTATCTACAACATTGCGAGTTATCGCTCGCTGAGTTGCTGGGCAACCCGGCGAGCGATAGCCGCGGCAAACTAGCGGCGACATCGCCGGTAAGTTGCTCCGTCTGACATCTCCCCGGCGATGTTGTCAGGGATACGCGCTCACGCGATCCCCGGCAACATCGCCGGCGATATCTCCCTGTGTGACGGTACCTTAAGGCTGGTTTCACACTGCGGTTTTTCACTGATCAGTGTCCATCAGTGTTTGGGTGCCAAAACCAGGAGAGGAACCAGGAGAGGAACTTGCAGAGAAAAACTATAATTGAAAGACTGACACCTGTTCTAGGTTTTGGAGTCACTCCTGGTTTTGAAACACAAAACCTGATCGAACCTGACCTGATCTGACCGCAGTGTGAACCAGCCTAAGGAAAAGGGAAACAGACTAACCTGGGGTAGATGTGAGAAGCCACGACTACTATCAGACACTTATGTGGTGGCTGCAGCAACCCAAATAGCTGAAAACCACATAGAGGTGAAGATGTGATAAAGCCGCGCCACCACATGGAAAGTGTTAATCCAAGTACTATAGAATAGGTGATTGTTATTGTCTATGCATTTCCTAAAATTTGGTCTCTTTCATCAGGGCAAAAATCACAAATACTATGAGAGGAAAAGACTGAATCTCTGCTGTGAGACTGCGGGCTTGGTGTGGTTTCTCCAGGTGAACACACTTGGCCTCCCAAAAGCTACAGAGACTTAGGACCCCCTTCAGACAAGACAACAGAATATCCCTGTTCACTACAGTTGTGTTTTATTTAGTTTTCGTTTTTGGTGCTGAAGACCATTGGAAGTGACTGCAATCAGCAATTAGTACTTCCCCAGGCCTGGTACAGACTGCAACTTAACTAAACAGTACCATTAGATAAGATACCCGGGTATTCAACACATCAAATATATAGGTACATATATGTATACTGGGTTTATATGTATTGTGTGTATAGAGTTGACAAGATTGTAAATCGTTGAGTTATTTCAGTGAACCTCAGTAAACTTCATCTATCTGATTTACACCTGTTCTGCTGCTGTGTGTAGTTAATTATCGTCTATTTTTCTGTGTAGATTTAAGGTAAATTTACTCTTTGCTTTGTCTCCTCACACTGAGGAGGAACATTAAGGTAACACACCGACCCCTAGCTTGATGCTGGGTGTATGTAAATAATTTAGCTATTTCTGGGGAAATAATTTATCTAAGCATCTTGATCTAAATTTTCCATTTGTCTCCCCAAGTAAAAGGAAGTATTTTATGTTGCTTCTGCCTCCGTCTCTGTTTCTGTGACTCTCTGCATCTAGTACGGACCTCTGGTCATTACATTTTGGCGTAGTCGCAGGATCCAGCAGTTTGTCATGGACGGAGACGAGGGAAGAAGTGGCCCCTCCTCACCAGCGGTTATCCCGCTGGTTGCGGGTCCCTCGGCAGCTGTGACGACTTTGCAAAGGTATGTGCCTGTAGGAACCATACTCCAGCACATACCCAAATATGACGGGCAAAGGTATGACGTGGCAAGACTGGGTTGAGAGGGTACAGTGTATTTTGCGGATGTGTAATTTAACCCCGTGTTACAGGCAGGGCTGGCATTAAATGCATTGGAGGGAGACGCCAGGCGGACAGTGATGGTGCGACCAGAATCAGAGAGGGATACACTAGAGAAGTGTCATTTCTATAGATTCTCAGTACATGTCTACATTTGAGTTGATAATGGTAGGTTGTATATGAATATTAATATCTATCACTCTCATAAATTTAAAAACCAAGCATATATATTTTTATGTATTGCGTTGGTAGGTGGTATAAGGTGGATTTGGTTGTCATCTCCATAATTTCTCATGTTTTTTTAAATAATCCTGACACTCTCAGAGATACAAAATATGTAAAAAATATGTAATAATCTGTATATGGTGACCTTTGGGGATTGCTATTTGAGGAGTTTTCCTCCTCTAGGTTGTATAGCTCAGTATAATATATGGTGCACATCTAGTAGTGCCATCACGGTACTTTCCCATAGGGCTTTGCATGCCTTTATACATGTGACTCAGAAGGATTTATGCTGGACTGCCTGAGTTTGGATGAATAAGAGTATGGTACTGCATTTTAAAGTTATTTTATGTCATTTATTACTGTGTCTTGACTTAAAATCTTGTTTTTAACGTGTTTTCACTAATTGTGCACTATAACAATGTGTGGTGGGCGTGGACGTCAGTGTCCGCTCGCCTTTATAGGTGCTCCGAAACGGAATCCGTCACCTGTGTGTCTCCTCACTCCCTCCCCCATCGCAGAGAAATCATGTAAAGAGGACTCTGAAATAAAAAAGAAAAAAGTTCTGCTCGGTGAGTGCCGCATTTTTTCTTATTCATAGCTATTTGCTGTCTAAAAGGCGTGCACCCGGGCACATGAACCTGCTTCACTCGCACCCTTACATGCTGAAGTAGCAACGGTCCCTGCAGCGCAGCAGTGCCCAGTATTTATCTGCTATTTTTTATTTTTGACATATTTAGATAACATTGTGGTTTTGGGAAATCACTTGAGGATCATCTTGAGAAACTGCGTCAGATTCTCCAGCGGCTCAGCCGTCATAGCCTAAAGATAAAGCCAAAGAAATGTCACTTGTTACGGGATCAAATTGAGTACTTGGGCCATGTAGTGACTCCAGAAGGAGTGTTACCAGCAGCTAGCAAAGTGGCGGCTGTTCAAGAATAGCCCCCAGCCCGTACATTGTGGGAGGTCAGGGCCTTTTTAGACCCAGCTGGATAGTATGGACGATTTGTACCTACGTTTTCCCACTTGATGGCCCCCCTGAATGAACTGTGGAGAGGAACAGCGTTAGGGCCACGAAACTGCCCAATTCAGTGGGGACCTCAACAAAAAATAGCATTTGAGGAAGTAAAGGCTGCTCTGACAAGAGCCTCGTTACTGGCCTATGCCCCGTTTGACACTCCTCTCTTGTTGTACACGGATGGTAGCCTTCATGGGCTAGGGGCAGTACTAGCACAAGTGCAGAACGGCAGAGAGCAAGTGATCACCTATGGCAGCAGGTCCCTGAGGGATACGGAGTGTAACCAGGCCAATTACAGCTCGTTTCGCCTGGAGCTACTGGTATTGGTATGTGCTATGACTGAGCATTTAGCCGAATACCTGACTGGTGCTGAAGTGCTGGGAATGACAGATAACAACCCCCTGGCCCACATCGAGAACACGATGGCACTAGAACAGATGGGTCGCCCGCCTTGCTAAGTTCAACTATCGCATTAAATTTCGGTCTGGATGGGAGAATGGAAATGCCGATGCACTGTCACAGGTGCCTTTGGGGCCCTCAGGAGGGAGTGTTGATAACGAACTTTAGGACATTGAGACTTCTGACTTTTGTCAACTCCATAATGTGGTACATTCAAGTGGGGTGGCATCAGGGATGCCTTATGTCCTTTGTAAAACACCCGCTGACTGGGCAGAGGACCAAAATGGTTGTCCGGACATTAAACTGGTACGCTCTTGGGCACAGAGTGGGGCGAGAAGCTGTTGCGTCAGTGGGACAAGTTGTGCGTTGGACATGTCCTGTTATATCGCAGGTTTATCTGCAATCTGAGTTGCAGCACCAGCACCAGCTGGTGATCCCCATGTCACTGGGACCGGCGGTCGCCCGTGAAGCACATGAGAAAGGAGCTCACTTTGGGAGTGAAAAGACACTCCAATGGTTGCAGAGAGTTCTGCACTGCCCCGACTTGGGGAAGATAGTGACAGAGGTGTGTCGTCAGTGTTGGGCCTGTGGTTTTAAGTAAGAGCCCCGAGGAGCGGGCTCCTACGCAGTCTATTATGTCTTCAGCCCCATTGGAGCTGCTCATGATTGATTATGTACAGATAGCATACTCTACATCTGGCTACTCCTACTGTCAGGTAATGACTGACCATTTTACCAAATACACCGTAGTAGTACCAACAAGAGATCAGACAGCAGAGTCTGCGGCTAAGGCTGTGTGCTGATATTTCATTCAAGTGTTCAGGTGTTAACAGAGAATACATTCAGACAAGGGGGCGTGTTTTCAGGGGACTCTGATGAAAGAACTGTATCAGTTGTATGGTATCCAGCAGTCAAAGACAACACCCCAGGGTAATGGGAGCTTGTGAGCATTTCAATCAAACTCTCTTGCAAATGTTGAGGACATTGGAGGATGAGCAACGAACTCACTGGCCTGAATTTATCCCTGAATTGATGTGGGCTTATAATAATAGGGTGCATAACACTACAGGTTACGTTCCACACATGCTAACGTTCGGTTGACCTTGACAAGATATTGAAGAATTGAGTACGCCAGATCCCTCGTCGACTCCCTCCCAGACCGCGTCTGAATGGGTCCGTGAACACCGGCATCGGTTAAGGGTGGTTCATCAGGTGGTGAGTGACTGATTCAGTCAGGTGACTCACCGGGACACAAGCCCAGTGCAAACTGAACCTTTCTCTCCAGGGGATAGGGTGTTGGTGAGGACTAAGGGTCAATCGGGCAAGTTGAGTGACCGATGGAGGCAACGCCATATGTGGTCAAAAGACAAGTGAGTCCTGAGATTCCGATCTATGAGGTAGAGCCGATGGGAACAGGGGGACCAACCCGCAACTTCATCGTAACATGTTGCAGTGATGTCAGTTTGTAAACTCGGTTCCCATTGCCAGGGAGCCAGAACCTGTTTCTCGGGGGGTGATTCATCCGAGTAATACCGTATGTTGTGATGAGCCCTTCCCTATGTCTACCCACCTTTTCCCTGTGGTGAATGCACAGCCATGTAGCGAGAATAATGTGCATCCTATGTCTTCTTCTAGGGATGCTGAACAAGGACAGGTACCTGATCTGGACAATGTGCTATGGAGTCCAGCACCTCAGGAGAGAGCATCCTCATCAGCTTCTCCTGGGGAAGGCCCTGATACCTCTGGTACTGGAAATCCAGTGTGTGGTCCCAGGAGGTCGAATCAGGCCACAGCGGGAGTACCACCATAGCGCTACGCGCAAGAGGACTTTGAGTGGGGAGGTGTGTTGAGGATGCCAACCTGTAGTGGGGTGGCATGTAAGAGTGTGAGGATTACTTCCTAAATAAAGAGGTGGGGGCTGTCAGTTGAGGGGGTTGTTGTGGAGAAAGGGAGAAATTATTACAATTTGTGCCAAGGTAAACAAGTGTCCTGATGGCTGTGAGGAGAGCGGCTGCGGAGACGTCTGTGCCAGATAAAGCGGAGACCAGACACTGATCCACGGGACAGCCAGGCCCCTGGAGAGGACCAAAGACTTATTCTCTGATAGGAAGCGAGTATACTTCTGCCAGGAGAGGAGTGCTTTAGAGAAGACGGGTTGGCCATACTGTGAGAGGAAAAGAATGAATCTCTGCTGTGAGACTGCGGGCCTTGGTATGGTGTCTAGAGATGAGCAATGTTTGATTCGAAATGTTCACCAATCTTAAATTCAACCTGTTTTGGGCTGTGTTCAAGTCATTCGTCGAATTAGAACAATTAGCTTCAAATTTGGCAGCTCAAGGTTATGTTCAATAACGCTTCGGTCACCAAAAGCATACCTGGCTTTTCACACTAATACTGATCTTCAATCTTAATATCCATTTCCAGTGTATAGTGTGCCGGGGGGGGGGGGGGGGGGGAGTGGGGTGCTGCTGCTGTGGGGGCGATACAGTCAAAACTCACAATTCTACCATCCCATTCAGCTACAGAGCAAATACATAGTTAGATAGATAGGTTTAGGGAGTAGGGGTAGGGGCTGGGGGGAGGATGCGAATTTTAGCATAATCAGCTCTTGTAAGAGCTGCATCATAGGAGTAGGGACTAGGGGTTAGGTCTGTAACAGCCCTTTTTCAGATCTACTCCATAGAAGCAGGGACTAGTTTTAATTACAGCCCTTTGGGCTAGGTTAGAGCAGTCCCTATTAGTTTTTGCCAGGCAGGTGTGTGCCAGAGTGCTGTACAAAGATTTCCTTGGACGAAATGCCTCTATGTCCGCGCTGCTGCTCCAGAAACGAAGGAACCAGGACACGAGGATGTCTGGATCAACTTATGCTTTTATTGTCCTACGTGTTTCGGAGCCACAAACCGAGCTCCTTCCTCAGGGAACATGAGCTTAGTCTGTGGCTCCAAAACGCGTAGGACAATAAAAGCATAAGTTGATTCAGACATCCCCGTGTCCTGGTTCCTTCGTTTCTGGAGCAGCAGCGCGGACATAGAGGTACTTCGTCCAAGGAAATCTATGTTGTGACCACGGTTATCTGTGGAGGTGCGGTCCCTGCAACAGATGCTTTATCGCTTTATAACCAGTTGTGGGTCTCACAACTGGACAAGGCGAGCTATTCCACATTGCAAACTGACAGTGTGTAATTAAGATAAGAAACTATTTGCGCATTCTTATTTTACAGAGTGCTGTACAAGTCTTTTTCACAGCATCTGGCCACATCTAGCTCTGGGAGTCCTTTAGGGCAGGTGTAGTACTGCTGTTAAGAAAGTTACATCACCTGTCTTAAGTAGGCATTTCTTGCTGCTCAGCAATTTGTTCGAACTAGTAGCAGTGTGATTTACACAGTAGTGTAGCCCACTTGTGAAAACCTACACCGTCAGTGTACTTCTTTACTCGTTTTTAACTGCACCTTGGCCCCATCTGACTTCTGGTCAAGTCGCAGCGTGACAAAATATTAATGTATATCTAGAGGGTTGAGAATGCGCACATAGGGTCTTATCCTTTATAGGCAGGTAAATGTGAAAAAATCAGATTTGCTCACCTGGTCAGGTTGTGTAGCCCACAACCAGCGTAATCGCTCGAACAATGCAGCTGCTGCAGGGACTGTACTTCCACGAGGTGCGGTGCTGTGATCAGGTATTTTGGACGAAGTACCTTAATGTCCGCGCTGCTGCCAGAGAGGAACATACACCAACGACACTGGGACGTCTGAGTACTGGTAGTAGAGGTTTATTAATAAACCTCTACTACCAGTACTCAGACGTCCCAGTGTCGTTGGTGTATGTTCCTCTCTGGCAGCAGCGCGGACATTAAGGTACTTCGTCCAAAATACCTGAAAATATTAATGTAGGCCACTTGTAATACAATCTACTACACCACCAGTGTACTTCCTACTAACTTTTAACTGCACCTTGGCCACATCTGACTTCTGGTCAAGTCGCAGCGTGACAAAAACTATTACTGTATGCCTCTTGTAATACAATCTACTACACCGCCTGTGTACTTCCTACTAATTTTCAACTGTATTAACCTATGATATGGCCACTGATTTATGAGGCTTAACTCAATGCTTCAGAAAAAAACCTATATATCAAAATGAGGTTTTGCGCCAAAATTTGAGGTACAAAATGTCACTTTATTGAAATACATACATGATACAATGAAAATTATTTTTACATAAGATGAAAATTACTCAAGTATAAAATCCCTCCAGAGACCAAGACACCCCAAAATTTATTGTCAGTGACACAAGATATTTACTCGCAATAAAAATAGGGCTCTCCTTTATTATCAATATGTTAAATAAACATTTTATATAGACAAATACTAGTCCGGTAAGAGACACCCTCCAAGGGCAATAACAAAGGCTACTAGTTTAAATAATAATGGTGAAAAACAAATAATTAAATTAATAAGTGTGAGTGCAAGTGCAAACTGATGCTATTGGATGCCATAAAAAATACCATAAAAAATATATGTATATATATATATACATACATAAGGCTATACAAATATATGTATGTAAAGGTGACTAGTGCAAAAAAAGAAAACAATCAATAGCCTTCTATTCAAAGGAAGCTATGTAGTGTGCAATTAACATAAGTGAGTGTAAAACAACCACGCCTTTTGTTTTAAAAGAAGTCTGGAAAGTCCTCTGTATCAATATACCCCAGGAGACAGTCTCCCACTCAATCAATATATCACCCAATCATCTGACATATATCACCCAATGATCTGACATAAGACCTGCATTTATTATATGTTATACCTATAGGTGCAGCATGAGCATAGGGTAAGATACAAGATATCAATAACTCTGCACAATACAGTAAAGGGGACTATTCATCCCCTCCTTGTAGCTTGGTGTGTAAATATTACAAGTCACACCTTATGGTCACGTGTGCATCATATAACATATTCCATTCCTCCAAGGATTAGATGTTAATAGCAATCCTACTCCCAGATCACTAGGTGATTGTATATACAAATCACATATATACTGGACCAGAGTATGCATATAAATCTCTATCATCAAATCTACAACTATACAAGATGGGGGTTACTCATGTAATATCGGTCCTATGGGATATGTGCTCACCCTTAACGCGTTTCGCTGTTAGGCTTTTTCAAGTGACAGATTGCCAAGAACTATTAGTGATAGGCCATTTGTAATACAATCTACTAAACCGCCAGTGTAATTCCTACTAATTTTCAACTGCACCTTGGCCACATCTGACTTCTGGTCAAGTCACAGTGTGCCAAAAACTATTAGTGTAGGCCACTTGTAATACAATCTACTACAGCGCCAGTGTACTTCCTACTAATTTTTAACTGCACCTTACCGGTCTCACTTTGGGCTTAGTAGCAGTGTTGGTTCAGTCACCTCTGCTTGATTGACATTCACCTTTTATTTTGTAAAACAACTGTACTGCTCCCAATTTTTTCACATACAAAATGAGAGGCAAAAGGCTTGCTGCTGGTGGAAATGGGAGTAGGCGTGGTGGAAAGGGAAAAAAAGTTTGTGTCCGGGGTAGATGCTAAAGCTACATTAACATCTGCTGAAAAAAGACAATCTTCCAGCTAAAGTAAGATGTTACTTCTTTCCGTGGCCAATCGGATATGATCCCTTTCTTACGGACACGAACATCGATACCACTTGGAAGTGAGGCACAAAAACAGCAGGTGCTTGAATGGATCTCAAGTGCTCCATCAAGTTGGCTCTCCTCCACCTCAACTTCTACATCACAAACCCTCCAGTCATCTGAGGTGTCAGCCCAATCGCACTTCATTCCTCCAAGCTCCCAAGTGTCCAGCCGCCCTACTCAGTCTGGTGTAACAGACATGCTTGAGTCTGCAGAGCTGTTCAGTCACACAATAGCCTGGGAATCAGAGGTCTGCACCAAAGCTGCAGTGAGTCCAGACGAGTTAATGATCTTCCCTGATGCCCAGAAGCTTTGTGAGTCAGACCCAGGCCCAGATGAAGAGCTTGTGACCTTTATGCAGACCCTCATTCCCTAACAGTACATACTGTTGGTGGACACCAGGAGGATGATGCTGATGAGACTTAGATACCGGATTTGATTGACAAATTAAGTTATCGGTCAAGGCACGAAGAGGTTTTCTCTGAGGATGAGGGGTGTGAGAACACAGAGGATGATGATGAGGTTGGAGATCCCTCTTACTGTCAACCCACAGTCAGCCGGTCGATTAGGTCAGCACAGGAGGTGAGGATGATGCTTCTGACGATGAGGTTAGGTTGCGCCTTCCTGGACATAGAAGGAGCACTGGAAGCACGCCAACAACTGCATCCGCAGCCACAACTCTGCCTCTGAGCGGAAGTCGTGCTGGCTCTGCAGCTCGCATAGGCTCTATGCCTTGCGTAGCCTGAGCCTTTTTTGACATCGCCAAGGATCTCCCAACTCATGTCATCATGAATATTTGTCACCAATCTCTGAGTAGAGGCCAAAAATTCACTAGCTTGAGTGCTTCATGTATTTAACCGCCACATGGACATGAAGCACAAGTTGCAGTGGGAAGCTTACCATGCTAGAATGCGGGCTAGCGGGGGGGCCTACGACCGTTTGCCCCATCAAGTGCATCCATGTGCTCTTCATCATCTGTGACTGTGGGGACAGCTGTCACACATGCTTTTGGACGTATACCTTCTACCTCTTTACCCGCAACAGGCAGTGTGATTGGCAGGTCATCACTTGGTTTTCAAGTGGACAATGCTGCTTGGTGTTGAGCTCTCTCAGACATCGAGAGCACACCTTTGGATGAAGGCAACATTACATCTTCTCCTGCACCTCCCTCCCAGACCAGCAGTTTGCCGAGGACACCATACTCAACTGTGTCTCAGCACAGCAGCCACCCTCCGTTCCTCAGATGTGACAAGTAAAAGGCCATTTCCTCCTAGCCATGAGAAAGCTAAGCGCTTGAATTTCACCATCTGCAAGCTGTTGGCTTCAGAAATGCTGCCTTTCCGCCTGGGGGACACCTTATCTCCGTCGCAGTGCCCCAGTAGCAGTTGCCCAGTCGCCACTACTTCTCCAGAAAAGGTGTGGCTGCGCTACACCAGCATGTCGCAGACAACATCACCGCTTCCTTGAGAAACTCTGTGTGTGACAGGGTGCATTTCACCACAGACACTTGGACCAGTAAGCATGGACAGGGGCATTACATGTCGCTGACTGGGCATTGGTTAACTATGGTGAGAGCTGGAGAAAGGGTCTGCAGTCCAAGTCTTGCCGTCCCCACGAGTTGTGCATCCATCCTCTGTAGGTAGAGGTTCCTCCACTGGTTCTGCCTCCTCAACCTCGTCTCGGTCCTCCACACCACCCAAAGCCTGTCTGGTAATGCCACCCGCATTGTAACTGCATAGAAGGAATCCTGCACACCTCCCTACTATGCTGACAGCAGGGCTCAACGCCATCAGGTGGTCCTTACCTTGAAATGCCTAGGAAATGTGAGTCACACAGGTGAGGAGTTGTGGTCAGCTCTGACGACCGAGTTTCAGCAATGGTTGTCTCCACTCAACCTGCAGCCAGGGAAGGCCGTGTGCGACAATGCTGCACACCTGGTGGGCCCTTCGCCGGGCAATATCACACACGTGCCTTGTGTGGCTAACGTGTTGAATCTGGTTGTCCAGCAATTTTTTTGACACACTATCCCTAGATAGACTTCTGCAGAGGGTACGGTTGCTGTGTGCTCACTTCCAGCATTCGCATCCCGCAGCTCAACGACTCGCTTCACTCAGGAGTCTTTCGGTTTGCCCGTTCATCGGCTGAAATGCGATGTGCCGACATGCTGGAATTCTACTCTGCACATGTTGAAGCAACTGTGGCAGCACCGCCAAGCCCTGGTGCAATACGTTATGACGTATAGCATGGGCCAACGAGATCCAGAGGTGGGGCAGATCACGCTGCAGGAGTGGTCTCAGATCAAGGACCTATGCACCCTTCTGCACTGTTTTGAGATGGCAACGAAGATGTTTAGTGCTGACGATGCCATTATCAGCATGTCTATTCCGGTCATCTACATTCTGGAGCACACTCTAAACAATATTCGGAGTCAGGTGGTGGGACAAGAGGAGGTTGAGGAAGTACAGGAGGAGTCCTATGCGGAAGGGATGACAACATCTGCAAGATGTTCACAGTCGGCAGCACCAAGACGGCAGGCATGGGAGGGTGGTGGAAAGGCATTTATGAGGGCGCATGTTAGCAACCAACCTCTTCAGGAAGGTGCAGGAGCCCAGGAAGAAATGGAGGATGAACTGGTGATGGGTATAGAAGGGTCAGCAGATGAGGGAAACCTTGATGACATTTCTGTTGTGCGAGGTTGGGGGGAGAGGGCAGAGGAAGGAAGCATCATTCTCACCTCCCCACCACCAACACTACAAGGACTTGGTCCTCCTGGGTGCGCAAGACACATGAGCACCTTCTTGCTGCACTACCTGCAACATGACCCTTGGATTGTGCGAATTAGAAGTAATGCAGACTACTGGGTTGCCACACTATTAGATCTCCGGTACAAGAGCAAATTTGCTGAAATAATTCCTGCCATACAAAGGGACTCACGCATGCAGGACTATCAGCAGAAGCTGATACATAATCTCAGATCGGCTTTTCCACAAACCACCAGTGGTAGTAGTAGGCAGAGTGAATCTCACAGTTCCAACTTCTCAACCGTGGGACTGTCGCGTCATCATCACTCACACTGTACCAGTAACACCGTATCTGGTGGTGGTACCAGCAATTTTGTGACCTCATTTCAAGATTTTTTCAGACCATCATTTTCAAGGCCTGAAGACACGAGAAGTCTGACACATAGTCAACGCCTGGAGCGGATGGTACACGAGTATCTCCAACTTAACATCGATGCAATGATTGGGGAACTGGAGGCTTGCTCATTTTGGGCTTCCAAACTGGAGCTCACCACATACGCCCTGGAGATCTTGTCATGCCCCGCAGCCAGCGTTATCTCGGAACGTGTTCTCAGCGCTGCTGGTGGTGTGCTGACAAACAAGCGCACGCGTCTGTCCACCCAGAATGTGGACAGACTAACATTCATAAAGATGAACAAGGCATGGGTCCGCAAGGACTTTTCTACCCCTGTGGCATCCTGGGGAGACTAAAGCCTTGTGGATCTTTGCCTAAAAGTAACCATTTAAAGTGTGCAACTGTGGTGCAAGTGACGCCACTTAAGTGGTGTCTGTGCCCAAATTTTTGGAAAAAAGGGAGACTCTTCTTGTAGTCCCCTAAATGTGACACAATACTCATCGTCTGCATGAGGCCTTACAGAAGTGAGGAAAAACATCACAAAATACTCATCGTTGAACGTGGCGTTACACATACTGAAGTAAAAATCAAGCAATATTCATTGTCTGAACGTGGCCTTACAGAAACCAAAGTAAAAATCAAGCAATACTCATCGTCTGCATGATGACTTACAAATACTGGAGTAAAAACGGATTTTCGATTGGCATGACATGCCTATATCTGTGTCTCCTCCTCGTTTTACTCGTCCATCTCTTTTCTTTTCGCGTTTTTATATGTACTTGTCACTTTTCCATGTGTTTGTTGTATCTTTTGAGACGTTTGTAAGTATGTGTTTGTTTTTTCCTGCCATTGTTTTCAATGATATTCGACGGTGTTTGATGAACATTCGACGAACATTTGACGAAACACACCCCCAATTCGACAAACCAAATCGAATTCAAACACTAGGGTGGTGGATCATCTCTAATATTCAGTGACAGGTTCCCTTTTTTTCTTTGTCCGGCCTACTAGGCACAAACAGGTCTCTGACGTATCTCTTTGTTTTTTCTATAGTATTCTACAAAACAAATTGTGGTCCCACCTGTGTGTGGCGGGGTATGACTTTTATGGGAACGCTTGCACAAGCTTTGACTTTATCCAGCCTACTAGGCACAAACACAGGTCTCTGACCTACCTCTCTGTGAATTCATGTAGTACTCCACAAAACTAATGGTGGTCCCACCTGTGTGTGGCGGGGCATAACATTGACGGGAGCGCTTGCATGAGCTTCGAGGGGATCCGGCCCACTAGGCCTATTCAGGTCACTGACCTACCTCTGTAGTTTTTACTGTAATACTCCACAAAACGTTTAGTTGCTGAGCAAGGTTTAACCTTGAAATGCTAGGCCAGGTCTTTTCCAGACCCTGTGCCAGCATGCAAGCTGGGCCATTCAGCAATTTTGGGTCTGAGAGAATTGATGCCATTTTGCTGTAGGTGTGACCCTTTGAAAGGAGTAAGGATTCTTGTTGGAGTCCCCTTGCTATGTTTTACATGATTAAGAAGGGTGTGACATGTCCATACCTGTGTCTCATTCTCCTTTTACTCTTCCACCTCTTTTTACTTAATGTAGAAAACTTAAGCCACTTAGCCTGTGACTATTTGTACTGTGTTTGAATTGCTTTCACTTTTTGTGGTGTTTGTTGTCCATTCTGAGAAGTTTGGCAGCTTTTGGAGCCCTTTGAAGGTGTTTTTTTATGTGTTTTCTGTAGCCTGCCATTGTTTTCAATGGGGTTCGCGTTGTTCGTCGAACATTTGACGAACAAATCTCAAATTCGAGGAATCGAATCGAATTCAAACATTAGTGTGGTGGCTCATCTCTAGTGGTGTCTCCAGGTGAACACACTTGGCCTCCCAAAAGCTACAGAGACATAGGACCCCCTTCAGACAAGACAACAGAATATCCCTGTTAACTACGGTTGTGTTTTATTTATTTTTCATTTTTGGTGCTGAAGACCATTGGAAGTGACTGCAATCAGTACTTCCTCAGGCCTGGTACAGACTGCAACTGGACTAAACAGTACCATTAGATAAAATACCTGGGTATCCAAAACATCAACTATGTATGTACATATATGTATACTGGGTTTATATGTATTGTGTGCATAGAGATGATAGGATTGTAAATTGGTGTGTAATTTCAGTGAACCTCAGTAAACTGCATCCATCTGATTTACACCTGTTCTGCTGCTGTGAGTAGTTAATTATCATCTATTTTTCTCTAGAGATTTTAGGTAAATATATCCTCTTGGCATTGTCTCCTCACACTGAGGAGGAACATTAAGGTAACACACCGACCCCTAGCTTGATGCTGGGTGTATGTAAATAATTTAGCTATTTCTGGGGAAATAATTTATCTAAGCATCTTGCTCTAAATTTTCCATTTGTCTCCCCAAGTAAAAGGAAGTATTTTATGTTGCTTCTGCCTCCGTCTCTGTTTCTGTGACTCGATGGATCTAGTACGGACATCTGGTCATTACAACTTGACAGCGACTAATGAACATTCAATGGAGCTACATAGTGCAGCTTCATTCCATGTGTTTACATATGGCTGCCACCACAGCTTATGACAGCTGTTTGGTGTGCACTCTGGGTTTTGGACTTTCACCAATCAGACTTTAATGACTTACCATTCTGAACACTGACTGGTGATACACGTCGCAGCCCTGTTTACATCTAGCTGCTACCAGAGCTTTCAACAGAAGATCGGCGGTGGTACCACATGTCGGACCACCAACAACCTGAAATTGACCACATATCCTAAGGAGAGTTATCAATATTTCTGATTGGCCAATTTGTTTACGATACTTTTACACTTACTTTAAATGTACACTGCAAATTATGTGCCAGAAACCGAAAATGCATCCAGTACAATATATGTGCTGAATGTGTTTATAGGCACACTATGCACCCATATAACAGGCATAAATTACAAAAGAGGCATCGCTGAATTCTTTGTGTTAACCCCTTTATCATGGCATTTATCAAATTCAGTTTAAAAAAATCCATGCAAAGGTAAAATATTGGCAATTTTACAGGGAATATTAAAAAAACATTTTAAACACCTTGAAAAATAAACTTGGATTTTAGGGATCCAGCAATGTTCTGATAGAATTCATTGGAGTGATCACAGATCTTGATAAAATGGTAAAGAGTACAATAACCTTTGCATTTTTCATGTGTCATGACACATTTTAAAGTACCAGTCTGGGTTTATTTTCTTATCAGTCAGTGGTGTAACTTGAAGCCCGATGTGAAAGCTCCATCGGGGTTCCCAATTATTGCATACTAGTAAAAAGGCCCGATGCAATTCCATCGGGAGCGCGGTGAAGTGAATTGTGCGTATACAGGCGGGTCAGTGGGTATCAGAGTATAGAGGCGGCTGTGGGTAGCAGAGCATAGAGGCGGCTCTGTGGGTAGCAGAGTATACAGGCGGCTGTGTGGGTAGCAGAGTGTACAGGCGGCTCTGTGGGTAGCAGAGTATGCAGGCGCTCTGTGGGTAGCAGAGTATGCAGGCGGCTCTGTGGGTAGCAGAGTATGCAGACGGCTCTGTGGGTAGCAGAGTATGCAGGCGGCTCTGTGGGTAGCAGAGTATTGAGGCGGCTCTGTGGGTAGCAGAGTATTGAGGCGGCTCTGCGGTGGAGGGGTGAGGAGAGATGGGGCTCTGCGGTGGAGGGGTGAGGAGAAAAGCGGCTCTGTGTGGTGGAGGGGTGAGGAGATAAGCGGCTCAGTGTGATGGAGGGGTGAGGAGATAAGCGTCTGTGTGGTGGAGGGGTGAGGAGATAAGCGGCTGTGTGGTGGAGGAGTGAGGAGATAAGCGGCTCGTGTTTCGTGGAGGAGTGAGGAGATAAGCGGCTCTGTGTGGTGGAGGGGTGAGGAGATAAGCAGCTCAGTGTGGTGGAGGGGTGAGGAGATAAGCGTCTCTGTGTGGTGGAGGGGTGAGGAGATAAGCGGCTGTGTGCTGAAGGAGTATGGAGATAAGCGGCTCGTGTTTCGTGGAGGAGTGAGGAGATAAGCAGCTGTGTGGTGGGGGTTGAGGAGATAAGCGGCTCTGTGTGGTGGAGGGGTGAGGAGATAAGCGGCTGTGTGGTGGAGGGGTGAGGATATAAGCGTCTGTGTGGTGGAGGGGCGTGAGATAAGCAGCTCTGTGTGGTGGAGGGGTGAGGAGATAAGTGGCTCTGTGTGGTGGAGGGGTGAGGAGATAAGCGGGTGTGTGGTGGAGGGGTGAGGAGATAAGCGGGTGTGTGGTGGAGGGGTGAGGAGATAAGCGGCTGTGTGGTGGAGGGGTGAGGAGATAAGCGGCTGTGTGGTGGAGGGGTGAGGAGATAAGCGGCTGTGTGGTGGAGGCCCTCTTTCACACACCTCTTGTTCCTTTCTTTATTTGGTCCCATCTTCTCTCCAGCTTCTTGTATATCTCCTTCACGCTGGGTATACTCCATGGCTCCGCCCACCCGGGTCACATGCCTGTGACATCATCGCAGGTCCTGGTGCTCCATATAATGTCTTGTGCTGGGCAAGCTAATACAGCCCTGATGCTGAGGTGAGTGACCTGCAGGCTGCTGCGGCCCCCCACACGTGCCGCCTGGGGCGGACGGCCCCCCCCACGCTACGCCACTGGGCTGATAGGAGAGTTGTGGCTGCGGGTGGGCAGCGGACACTGCTCGCGATGACGCTACGCGTCATCGCTCGCAGTGCCACAATGCATTCTGGGATTCGGCTACAACGCCCAAACTGCGGATTATATAAATACTAGTAAAAAGGCCCGATGCAATTGCATCGGGAGTGCGGTGAAATGAATTGTGTGTATACAGGCGGGTGAGTGGCTAGCAGAGTATACATGGGGCTCTGTGGGTAGCAGACTATACAGGCGGGTCTGTGGGTAGCAGAGAATACAGACTGCTCTGAGGGTAGCAGATTATACAGGCGGCTCTCTGGGTAGAAAAGTATACAGGCGGCTCTGTGGGTAGCAGAGTATACAGACTGCTCTGAGGGTAGCAGATTATACAGGCGGCTCTCTGGGTAGAAAAGTATACAGGCGGCTCTGTGGGTAGCAGAGTATACAGGCGGGTTTGTGGTTAGCAGATTATACAGGCGGCTCTGTGGGTAGCAGAGTATAGAGAAGGCTCTGTGGGTAGCAGAGTATAGAGGCGGCTGTGTGGGTAGCAGAGTATAGAGGCGGCTCTGTGGGTAGCAGAGTATAGAGGCAGCTCTGTGGGTAGCAGAGTATACAGGTGGCTGTGTGGGTAGGAGAGTATACAGGCGGCTCTGTGGGTGTCAGAGTATAGAGGGGGCTCTGTGGATAGCAGAGTATGATGTGGCGGGAGGCTGGAGGAGTGAGGGGAGCAGAGGCTGGAGGGGTGAGGAGAGCAGAGGCTGGAGTGGTGAGGAGAGGTCCAGATGGAGGGGTGAGGAGAGGTCTGGCTGGAGGGGCGAGGAGAGATGCGGCTGGAGGGGTGACATCACCGCTCGGCGGCAGGACGTGGCTGCGTGCTGGGGCTGATCGCAGCCCCAGTCACACGGCATTGTCGTCTGCGGCGGGTTGGGTGATGCAGAGAGGGATCAGTTCTTGCCCTCAGGTCACACATGTGACCTGAGCAGAAGGAGCGGATTGGGCGGTGTGTGGTAAAGACAGGACGGTCATCCGATTGGTTTAGGACGCCAAGTCCTGGGCAATGGGATGGGCGTCCTGTGTGTACAACACAGCGCCCAATCCGCTTGCAGGGGCAGGCAATGGGAGTGAGCGGGGCGTGTCAGGCTTTGCAGGCTGACACGGTCCGCTCACTCCCATTGGCTGTTGCCGACCACAGGACGATGTCCCTGGCTCCCGGCACCCGGCCACAGCCCGTAGACCGCTACTCCACCAGCATGGCGACATTGAGAGCCCAGCGGTGAGAGAGTGGCGAGGGGCGGAAGGCTCCGGCGGCATCCGGGCAGCATGGACCTCGCGGAGGGCGCGAGGGCGGTGGCGATGGAGCAGGGCCGACGGTTGGCAGGATGGCAGCGGTGTCAGGTAGTGCGGCTGAGGATGGAGGAGGGTGAGAGGCTGGAGGAGGCTGTGAGGCTGGAGGAGGCTGTGAGGATGGGGAGGCTGTGAGGCTGGAGGAGGCTGTGAGGCTGTAGGAGGCTGTGTGGATGGGGAGGCTGTGAGGCTGGAGGAGGCTGTGAGGCTGGAGGAGGCTGTGAGGCTGGGGAGGCTGTGAGGCTGGAGGAGGATGTGAGGCTGGAGGAGGCTGTGAGGATGGGGAGGCTGTGAGGCTGGAGGAGGCTGTGAGGCTGGAGGAGGCTGTGAGGCTGTGAGGATGGGGAGGCTGTGAGGCTGGAGGAGGCTGTGAGGCTGGAGGAGGCTGTGAGGCTGGAGGAGGATGTGAGGCTGGAGGAGACTGTGAGGCTGGAGGAGGCAGTGAGGATGGGGAGGCAGTGAGGCTGGAGGAGGGTGTGAGGCTGGAGGAGGCTGTGAGGCTGGAGGAGGCTGTGAGGATGGGGAGGCTGTGAGGCTGGAGGAGGATGTGAGGCTGGAGGAGGCTGTGAGGCTGAAGGAGGCTGTGAGGATGGGGAGGCTGTGAGGCTGGAGGAGGCTGTGAGGCTGGAGGAGGCTGTGAGGATGGGGAGGCTGTGAGGCTGGATGAGGCTGTGAGGATGGGGAGGCTGTGAGGCTGGAGGAGGCTGTGAGGCTGGGGAGGCTGTGAGGCTGGAGGAGACTGTGAGGCTGGAGGAGGCAGTGAGGATGGGGAGGCTGTGAGGCTGGAGGAGGCTGTGAGGCTGGAGGAGGGTGTGAGGCTGGAGGAGGGTGTGAGGATGGGGAGGCTGTGAGGCTGGAGGAGGCTGTGAGGATGGGGAAGCTGTGAGGCTGGAGGAGGGTGTGAGGCTGGAGGAGGCTGTGAGGATGGGGAGGCTGTGAGGCTGGAGGAGGGTGTGAGGCTGTAGGAGGCTGTGAGGATGGGGAGGCTGTGAGGCTGGAGAAGGCTGTAGGAGGCAGTGAGGATGGGGAGGCTGTGAGGCTGGAGGAGACTGTGAGGCTGGAGGAGACTGTGAGGCTGGAGGAGGCAGTGAGGATGGGGAGGCTGTGAGGCTGGAGGAGACATTTACTGTACGGAGCATGCTCAGTACAGTAAAAGGTCTCCAAACAGGAAGGCAGGGGTTAAAAAAAAAAAAAAAAGTTAATGCTCACCTCTCCCCGAGCCCCCGCCGTCTCCTGCCGTCTTCCTCCAAGCTTCCGGTGGCTGCCGCAGGCTCCCAGTGTCTGCAGAGCTGTTGTAGTGCAGTTCAGGACCTGCGGTGATGTCACAGTCACGTGACACCAGGTTACCATGGAGTAACCTGGTGTCACGTGACTGTGACATCACCACAGGTCCTTGACTGCAGTAGAAGAGCTCTGCAGACACTCGGAGCCTGCGGCAGCCACCGGAAGCTTGGAGGAAGACGGCAGGAGACGGCGGGGGCTCGGGGAGAGGTGAGCATTAACTTTTTTTTTTTTTTTTAACAGTAGTGCGGCTGCGGCTCGCGATGACGCTGCGCGTCATCACTCGCAGTCCCGCAAAGCATGTTGGGATTCGGCGACAATGCCCGAATTCCCAACTGCGGATTATATAAGTAGATAAGAATATTTTTAATAGCATGACTCTTTTTCTATATGCCAAAGTGACTTTTGTGGCCCCCTAAGCTCCAGGGCCCAGGTGCGATTACAACCCCTGCAGCTATTGTAGTTACGCCCCTGGTATCAGTAATGTTTGCTCCCTGTGTGTAGCAAAATACTTACCAATTGCCATCTTCTGCTGTTCATGGTGCCACTCAAGTCCGTTCCTGTGTCACGTGACCTGAGTTGTGACTGACTTTACCGCATGATTCCAGTGTTTTCTGAGCAGACGGAGGTCACTTCACAATGTGAGTCTATGGGACTCACAACAAGGATATCATAGACTTACAATAAAGGGCATCTTCACCTGTCAGTCATTTTTCTCTTATGCAAAAACAGTGTGAGTTTTATCAGCGTGTGTGATCAGAGTGTGAGTATGTGATCAGAATTTGGTCAGTTCTTACAGCCAGAGCTTGGATCACAAGAAGATGGAGAGGCACTGGAGCAACGCTGGAGACAGTAGAGGACGGCCACTCCATTACACACACATTATGATGTCTATTCTGTGATTACATAACAGAAATACCGGAGTGGGACTTTAATGGATATTTTTAGACACCTCATACGTACCGTACTTCCAGGGAGCAGCATTGTGACTGCCGCCTGCCTGGGCATCTGACGCTGTATACAGAGGGCATACACTGTATACAGCTGTTCAGAGTATAGCTAAAAAGCCTGGGAATATCAGAGCAGGTAGACTAGAACAATCAATGGTGAGAATGGTGTAGTCACTAAAATCTTACTTTACCCAATTTGGTCAGACATAGTTAATAATATAAATGCAGATTATTTCTGCACAGTAACAATAGAAAATAGTTTTACGAAGGTATTTACCTGAAGAAAGTAATCAGGCTGTCTCCACTCTAAATTGAAGCCAAGGCACTTAATTTTCCACAATCTGTGTAGATTTAGTAGAATTAATATCGACCAAAACTGCAAACCGGATCTCCAGCTCTGAAGAAAACTGGAAATAAGCAAAAATCCTTGTGGTTGAGTAACTGTGTAAAGCTGCAGAAATGCAGTTACCTTGGGAGAGGAGAGGTGGAGCACTGAGGCTGGATGGATGGAAGGAGGGAGCAAGGTGTCCTGTTCTCTAGCAGTCACTCTCCTTCCTGTTCCTGCACCTGTGCATTATTTCTTCTGGTTTTCACAGAAATACTCTTTGGCATAGAAGCAAACAATTCTAATGCTTACTAGGTTACCTCCAGAAGGAAAACATCATGCTTCTGCTGGGCTTCCCTGTCAAATCTGATACAGATGAATGATTTATTTTGACTGGAAAGCTTTATCTAGTAAGGAAGGCACAGTATTAAAAACACAAAATGTCAGCAGAGCAGAGCAAACATGACATTGTGATGCCATCTTCTGGACAAAATCAATACTGCAGGTTACTAGAGATCAACTTTCTAAGTCCTAGTTGTACAGTTAAAAAGAGGACCTGTCACCAAACCAGGCATGGTGATCTAATTACAGCACTGGATGCAGCATGTCTCCAGCATGCAGACAAGGGGTCCCCCAGCACTTGAGCAGCCCTGAACCCCGAGATAATACACATAGAAAACTTACATGCTACAGCCACTAAGGAGGTGGCTAGGGGCTGCAGCCAAGGGCAGATTCACACCCCCTGCATGTTTAATCTGCCCACCGCTGCCAATCATTCTCTCCCTCTTCAGCAGCAATTAAACAGAGTTTTTTTTTCTCTCCTGTGTAGCCCCGCCCCCTGAGATTACGCAGGCAGGGGGTGTGAATCTGCCCTTCGCTGCAGCCCCTAGCCACCTCCTTAGTGGCTGTAGCATGTAAGTTTTCTAAGTGTATTATCTCGGGGTACAGGGCTGCTCAAGTGCTGGGGGACCCCTTGTCTGCATGCTGCAGACATGCTGTATCCAGTGCTGTAATTAGATCACCATGCCTGGTTTGGTGACAGGTCCTCTTTAAGGCTGCCTTCACACTGCGATTATCTGTTTTCCGATGCTGTCCGATAAAAATCGGACAGTATCGGACCGATTTTGGCCCCCATGCAGCCCTATGGGCATCAGACCGAATCGGATGTGCACTAAATGGCATCTCATTTGGTCCAATCCAATTCTGTCCGATTTTGTCCAATTTTTTTAATGGTGCAAAAATCGGAGCATGCTCCGATTTTTGCACCAAAAATAGAATCGGACAAAATCGGATTGGACCAAATCGGATGGCATTTAGTGCACATCCGACCCAATGTTTTTAACATGGGGCCCTAGAGAGCAGGGTCCGAGGAAACATCTGATGTGTCCTCGGACCCGATTTTACTGTACTGAGCATGAGAAGAGGGGGAGCATCAGGGGAGATGAGGGGGACACACAGGGGAGATGAGGGGGACACACAGGGGAGAAGAGGGGGAAACAGAGTGGAGAACAGGTGACAGGAGGAGCCTGCAAACTGATCCAATTTGGCATCCGATTGCAGGGATCAGCATTGGATTTGACAAAATCGTAGTGTGAAAGTAGCCTAAGAACTGAAATATTACAGCTGTAGCTAAAAGTCGCTGTGCTTTCTGTATTATGATATATACAAGTAGTCTATTTTTTAATAATCTGGCATTTAATAAAATACAAGATGTATCCTCATCAGTTTTTGATATATTATTACTATTAGCTCCTAAGTAATCAATTATACTTATCACTTATCCTTATCAGTACTTAACCAATACATATCCATACTTAATCAATTATAATCACTCTGCTGATTTGTGTATTCTTCTGTATCTCCAATGTGTGTTTTGCCAGGGGCAGATTAAGAGTGGCCAGGACCCCAGGCAGTTTAGAAGGTGCCCCCACCCCAAGCCTGATGTATCATGTAACATGTCACATAATCTCCTTCATGTATCATATCATAGGTCATCTCATTAATACGCAGGTGCACTTCAGCCATCATAACACAAGTAACAACGGTGTGTACCATGTACTCCACACAATTTTTTCCCCTTATGTATAGCTATGTAACATAGCGCTACACATTATAGATCAGGGGTTGGAAATATATTTTTTTGAAAGAGCCACATGAGAGACCATGACTGTTTCGAAAGGATGAACCAACAGGCTGAAATTAAGCACACAACACCTTTCTGCCTCCAGGCCTGAAGGGGAAGACCAAGACCCGGGTTCAGGGTGAGCTCCCCTATAAATTCTGGACTGGGGCAGAGTTAGTCAGTTCAGTTCCTGGGAGGACTGTGAAGAGTACCTGGAGAATAGAGCAGTGCTGAGCTCATCCTAGGTACAGAAGTTCAGTTCCTTTGAGGAAGGTGAAGAGGATCTAAGGACAGACAGAGAGCAGTGCTAAGCTCGTCTCAGGGTAGCTAACTTAGTGAGAGACCTAAGGCAAAGTTCTGAGGAAGTGGCAAAAAGCCTGGGGAGCGGAGTAGTGTCAAGCTCACCCTAGAGGACCAGCACCACAAAACAGACACCGGAGTCCAAACAACCCGACAGCCAATACAAGAAGGTGGGGGATTCAAAGTTCCCCAGCCACACTGTGCCCAGAAGCAAAGCAACGCATAAAGCCCAGGAGCAGCTGCCTGAGACTTGGGGCTGATAACAGACTTGAGTTGCCTGTCATACGGCACCTAGCAGGAGAGAGGGTCAAGCAGTTAGTTTATACAGCCGTAGGTACCTGCAACAGAGAGCAGCAAGGATGCCTCAGGACTTGCCGGATGCGGAGAACCTGGAGTCACTCTCGGGTGCACAGATTTAGTTAACCAGCTGCAAATACTACCGTTGCAACAGTAAAGGACTGAGGAACCTACAAATTGTGAGTCTGTCTGTTGCTTTGCGCCCGCCATCCTGCACCCTACACCCTTATCACATCCACTGCTCCGGGGATCTGCTTCACCCGTGGGGAGACGCTCCATCCCAACTGCTCGTCCATCACCCCCGGAGGTTCTGCAGCAGCGATGCCCACTAATGACCACATACCGAGGGTGGTGTCACTAATAACTCCCTTAATTATCATCCCTTTCATCACACCCTTTCCCTACTATGCCAGGGAACTTCCCTTTTTAAAACTGAACCCAGGGTCATGGAAGCCGGGTCCCGACCCCTGTGACTCCCCAGAACTGCTTAACAGCCCGGTTCCGAGTACCTCACGGCTCTGGGGCCATTCACCATCACGCCACCAAAACTATCAAGCGGTGGGGATAAGGCCCGGGCAAGGATCCCGACCACAGAATCCAGCTCTCCGCAGATGAGTGAGGTACCAGGCGCAGGCAGCGCCGAGAAGTGTGAAGCCCCTCAGACAAAGGTGGTGGTGGGAGACCGCCTCGATACGCACTATACCATGTCCTCAAGCCATGAGGTAAAGGAAGAAGCAGGGCATCTCCCACTGCCGAAGCACGGAACAACAGTGTTCACTAATGGGAGATACATATGACACACCCCAGGGCTGTGGGGTACTCGGAACTGGGTTGCAGTGTTTCTGGGGAGTCACAGGGGTTGAGACCCGGCTCCGTGACCCTGGGTTCAGTTTTAAAGAGTTTTTGGGGAATAGGGTAGATTAAAAGGAAAGTTATTTGTGAAGCCACCCGTGGTTTGTGGCTATGAGTGGCCAACGCTGCTGCAGAATCTCTGGGGACAATGGATGGGCAGCTAGGATGTAGTGGCTCCCCACGAGTGGATGTTGAAAGGGTGTAGGGTGAAGAATGGAGGGTGCAAAGTAACTGACAGACTCACGGTTTGTTGGTTCCTCAAGTCCTTTGCTGGTGATATCGGCACAAGGACCGATGAAATGGCTGGAATCCGGCAACCCGGGAGCAACTCGGGGTTCTCCTCACCCGGCAAGTTCTGAGGCCTCCCTGCTGCACTTTCTTAGTAGGTCCCTGCGGCTGCTTAAGTTTAGCTGTGGCCCTCTTCTGCTGTGTGCCGTATGACAGGCAGCTTGAAACCTTCTCCAGCCCCACTTCTCAGGCGGCTGCTCCTGGGCTCTTTATGCTGCTTTGCCTCCGGACGCTTTTGTGTGAATGGCGGACTTGGAATCTGCCACCCTCCGGTATTGGCTGCTGGTTGTTTTGTGATAATGGGCTTGAGTGGGGCTCGCTTACTATCTTTGTCTTTTTTCCTCAGGTTGCATGGGCCACAATTTCTGCACCAATTTTCAATGGATTTTCACATGCCAACCCAATAGAATCTTTCTCTCAGCAGAACCTCTAATTGCCCTGCACCATCATGGTAGGCTTCTAAGACCATCTCGACATCTATTTTTGACACGACAATTTGCAAGACAAGTTTGTGGGTTTTAGAATTAGTATGCCTTCTGCACAATTTACCTTCATATAGGAATAACTTACTCTGGTCTTTCTACAGCTGTTGATCTTCAGGTGGGGCATCTGGACCAGGGTACAAACCCTCCTGTGTCAGTAGCTACTTGACTAACTGTACAGCTGGATCACTGTTTTGCGTTTCAGCCCATCCATGGTGAGGTAATGGGTTCAACGTTGCTTCTTGACATTTATTGTACACACAGCTCTTGTATTGTCTCACATGAGGGCGGTGAAAGGCCGGTAGCTCTATCTCTTCCAGTTCCTCCAGTTCCCCTTCCAGGCCCTGCAAGTGAGGCATCCTGGACAAGGCATCAGCGTTCACATTCTTGCGGACTTACCTGTACTTGATGGTAAAGTTCTAGTTGAACAGCCAGGCCATCCAGCGCTCCTCCAGTGCACCGAGTTTAGCGGAGTACAAGTGAGTAAGCTGGTTGTTATCCGTAATGATGGCAAACTTCACAGCAGCCAGGTAGTGTTTGAAGTGTTCTGTGATGGCCCAGACTATGGCCAGGAATTCTAACTTGAATGAGCTATAGTTCTCCAGGTTTTCCTCTGTATAACGGAGCTTTCTGCTTGCAAAGGCTATCACTCTTTCTTTACCCTCTTACATTTGAGACAACACAGCTCCCAATCCCACATTACTGGCATCAGTATACAAGATGGATGGCTGACTGTAATCAGAGTAAGCTAGAATATCTTCCCCCGTCAAAGCCCACTTCAACTTCTTGAAGGATTCTTCCGTCTGACTGCCCCATTCGAAGGGAGGACTCGGGCCCTTAGTCTTCTTGGATTGCCCTACCAGGAGGTCTTGTAACGGCGCTGCCATCTTCATGAACCCCTTTGATAAACCCTCTTTAGTATCCTACCATCCCCAGGAACTGCCTCACCTCTTTGACACTGGTGGGTCTTGGCTGGCCCCTAATGACTGTTACTTTCTCGGGATCAGGTGCTACACCTTCACCTTCAGAGCTCACAACATGACCGAGGTACTGTACATTTGGTTTTAGCAGGTGACACTTGGATGGCTTCACTTTCATGCCATAGCCGGACAAGGCTTCAAACACTTCTGCCAAGTGCTCCAGATGCTCTTCATACGTCTTCGAGTAGACTATGACATCATCCAGGTACAATAAGATGGTTTCGAAGTTCTTGTGCCCCAGGAAACACTCCATCAGCCTCTGGAACATTACTGATGCAATGCAGAGTCCAAATGGCATACAGTTGAACTCGCAGAGGCCCATCAGCGTGGTAAACACTGTCTTCTCTTGGTCTGCCTCTGCCACAGGAACTTGCCAATACCCACTAGTAAGATCTAAGGTGGAAAAGTAGTTAGCAGATCTTAATGCAACTAGTGATTCCTCAATTCTAGGTAGTGGGCATGCATCCTTGTGTGTAATGCGATTAATCTTCCTGTAATCCCACACACATCCTCATTGTACCATCTTTCTTTCTAACCAGGACTAGAGGAGCTGCTCAGGGGCTACAACTATCTCTTATCACCCCAGCCTCCTTCATTTCTTTTAACATATCCTTGGCACATTGATAGTGAGCTGGGGTACAGGCCTATATCTTTCTTTTATGGGTGGATGTTCTTGTGGCACCCTGGCACCCTGTTGGGCACCACAGAACCCTTGGGGCACAAATGGAGTAAGTAACAGCAAAGCAATACTCACAGAACACCACAACACCTTAGGACACCTGGTTTCACCCCAAGCCTCTAGGGGGAGCTCCACTGGTCACTTTGAGCCAGTTCCCCTATAAATAGAGTCTTGGAGGGAGAAACACCAGAGTGTGCAGATGCTAGGAGAGCTGCAGGTTGTGTGTGATCTCCACCTTATGAGACACACACTAGGCCCAACCAGCCATCCAGCCAGTGAGGAAACCCTTGCAATTGTGGTAAAAGGAGAAGGAGAAGCACCTCTTAGGGATATTAGAGTGATCCAAACACTCTCTCCCTTAATCACCGGTTACTGGAACCGAAGCTCTGAGAGCTACCCAGCCACCACAGAGAACCAGCCCATCTAACAGGAGGTTTAGCCACCTGTTCCACCTGATGCACCTATCCACGAGAGCCCAGGGAAGAGTACTGATCCTGCTCAGACCCTTTTACAGTGCCCTCAGTGCTGTAACCCAGGTGAAAGCAAGTTCCATTGAACACACTGCCCGGTCCGGCTGGATTCTACATCCGCCCGACCTTAATCAGAGAACTAGAGAAAGGAAGCCTACAACAACTGCTTCCTGTGAACCTCCAGAAGTGCCGACTTCACTATCCTGGTCCGAGCGTACCTGATTACCATCCAGTAAAGGTACCTAAAAGAGACTTTATGTGTGGTTGTGCGTTACTCCTGGATTTGGCGCGCAGCACCCCTCAGCTGCCTCACAACATCTTGCGCAGCTCCTGGCTCCAGGGACTCCCGCTCATCCTGTGGGGAGCGTCCCATCTTGCTGTATAACATCCCCCGGAGACCCGAACAGCACCGGTACAGTTATCGGACCTCTCACAGGTGGCGTCACGAAGACAAATCATCCCTACTGTTCCGCCATTTCCCCTATTGATTTGGACCACCGGGCTTCACAGCCGCGCGGTTCCGTGACAAGAGAAGCAGACGCCTGCGACATGAACTACCCGGCTACGGTGAGTAATTCTTCTTTAGGTGTGTGATGTTCTACCCCTTTTATCTGCCCAAAGTCTAGCGGATGTTTGCTAAAAACTTGTTCATATTCTTTCACTATCTGTTATACTCCATGCTTTTGATGGGAGGGTGTAGAAGCGGAACCTACATGCAACTTTAACTCCACCCGCCCCACCTTAATATTCAATTCTTTGAACCCAATCTGCTGCACAGGTTTACCGTTACTAGCCACTATATTAAAGTCATCATCTGGGCCGTGTAAAATGTCTGAATCTGCCCAGCATCTTTTGTAAAGGATATACAGTATTGATGTCACCTGTGAACCAGTGTCCAGCAAAGCGTTCATGGGGATACCATCTAGCATGACAGACAGGACCGGGCGTCCTCCCACGTACCTGTCATGCTAGTTTGGTGAGCCTGGGGGGTCTTATTCCTGAGGGCGGCCCACTGCCCCAGGCACACTCCCTGGCAAAGTGACCTGGCTTTTCACAGCGGTGACAGATGGGTTGTCAGTCAGGGTTATAGTGATTGCTGGGTCATCCTCTGGTTGCCGGGTATCTTCTCGGTTGCATCCTCGGGACGTCATCTCTGCTGGAAGCCAACTCGATCTTCACCGGCTTGGATCCTTGCAACTTTTGCATCACCTTGGCCATTTCAACTACACTTTGATCTTTGAGTTTAGGGCCTCATTGGTGATAGACCCCGGGGTCTGTGCATTAACCACTGCTGTAGCCTACAAATCTTGCATCCCCAGCTGTTGGTAAGTTATAGCCAGACATTGTGCAGATTCTGTACCGCGAGGTGCTTCTTCCTGCAGTATATGGATGGATCTGTCCTTGAACTGCACAAAATCCAGATCGGGGTTTTGTATAGCCATCATTCGCGGTTGTGCTCCATGAACAGGAAATAGGAGTCCATCAATAAACTGGTCAATCAGCAATTTTTTCTCTTCCTGCACCAGAGTAGGGTCTGTCTGTTTCAAGTCCCTGAGCATTTCCAGTACATTTAATGCTCTCCTGCGGCTTTTGTCTACACCCAAAGAATCTCATCTTCACCTGCACAGCAGTACTAGTTTCAAAAGTAACTTTCAACCTGGTGATTACACGTTCAATAGTGTCTTTATCAGTGTCCGGCCAGGACTTTACCTCCCGCTAGGCTGTACCAGTCAATTGTCCCATTAATATACTGACTTGCTGGCCTTGCATCAGGGGGTACACTCTATAGTAACTAATACGATAATCTCCATGTACCCTCAGGGACATCCTCCACTCACATAATAGAGGGACCCCTGGAAAGCAACTCGAGATAAATCAATTTCTACGAAAGATGTTACCGTATATACTCGTGTATAAGCCGAGTTTTTCAGCCCAAAATTTGGGCTGAAAAGTCTCCCCCTCGGCTTATACACGAGTCAATACGGGGGGGGGGGCTGTGTCCGGGGCTGTGGAGGCTGGAGGAGGCGGGGGGAGGCTGCTGTATGAGCGGCCCCGTCACGTGGGGCCGCTCATTAAATATGCACTGCTTCCCCCTGTCAATCAGCGGCAGGGGGAACCAGTGCATATAGCCCCCAAATGCTGGCACTCGCCCCCCCCTTGTAAGGGCCCCCCCCCCGATGGTTATATTACCATTCCGGACTTCTGATCCGCGCCGCTCCTCGGTGCTTCATCCTCGCTGCTTCATCCTCGCTGCTCCGTCCGTCTTCTACATCCGGATCTCCAGCCGTCGCAGGCATATGACGTCATCGCGCGGCCGGGGATCCCGGATGTAGAAGACGGACGGAGTAGCTAGGATGAAGCAGCGAGGATGAAGCACCGAGGAGCGGCGCGGATCAGAAGTCCGGAATGGTAAGAAGCGGGGGGGCCCTTGCAAGGGGGGGCGAGTGCTAGCATTTGGGGGCTGCTGGGGACCCCCAGGGGGCTGCTGGGGACCCCATGGGGGCCGCTGTGTACTCCCAGGGGGCCGCTGGGGACCCCCAGGGGGCTGCTGTGTACCCCCTGGGGGGCTGCTGGGGACCCCCAGGGGGCTGCTGTGTACCCCCAGGGGGCTGCTGGGGACCCCCAGGGGGCTGCTGTGTACCCCCTGGGGGCTGCTGGGGACCCCCAGGGGGCTGCTGTGTACCCCCTGGGGGCTGCTGGGGACCCCCAGGGGGCTGCTGTGTACCCCCTGGGGGCTGCTGTGTACCCCCTGGGGGCTGCTGGGGACCCCCAGGGGGCTGCTGTGTACCCCCTGGGGGCTGCTGTGTACCCCCAGGGGGCTGCTATATGTACCCCTGGGGGCCTGCTGTATACCACTGGGGCTGCTGTGTACTACCACTGGGGCTGCTGTGTACTACCACTGGGGCTGCTGTATACTACCACTGGGGCTGCTGTATACTACCACTGGGGCTGCTGTTTACTACCACTGGGGCTGCTATATACTACCACTGGGGCTGCTGTATACTACCACTGGGGCTGCTGTATACTACCACTGGGGCTGCTGTTTACTACCACTGGGGCTGCTGTATACTACCACTGGGGCTGCTGTATACTACCACTGGGGCTGCTGTTTACTACCACTGGGGCTGCTGTATACTACCACTGGGGCTGCTGTATACTACCACTGGGGCTGCTGTATACTACCACTGGGGCTGCTGTATACTACCACTGGGGCTGCTGTATACTACCACTGGGGCTGCTGTATACTACCACTGGGGCTGCTGTTTACTACCACTGGGGCTGCTATATACTACCACTGGGGCTGCTGTATACTACCACTGGGGCTGCTGTATACTACCACTGGGGCTGCTGTATACTACCACTGGGGCTGCTGTATACTACCACTGGGGCTGCTGTTTACTACCACTGGGGCTGCTGTATACTACCACTGGGGCTGCTGTATACTACCACTGGGGCTGCTGTATACTACCACTGGGGCTGCTGTATACTACCACTGGGGCTGCTATATACTACCACTGGGGAGGCCTGTATACCACTGGGGGGGGCCTGTATACCAGACTGCTGGGGGCTGTGTACCTGTGCTGGGGTCCACCCTCGGCTTATACACGAGTCAATAGGTTTTTCCAGATTTTTGGGGCAAAAGTAGGGGGGTCGGCTTATACACGGGTCAGCTTATACACGAGTATATACGGTAATTTCTGGTCTAGTTTACCCTCCCTTGATCTACATAATGTTGCATATGAAGATCCTGTGAAAAAATATACTGTGTCTGTTTACAGTGCTGGTTACTGTGGTGATAGGTGTCTGCACTGTTTCCCTCACCAGAGTCCCAATTCAAGTTAATAAAACTAAACTTCACTTTAACAACTCAGCATTTACTCCCTTTTTCGTAGAAATTTACTCTATAGTAACTGTCCAACCTCTCCCTGAAGTCTGTCAGGGAGTTTGGTTCCCCTGAGTATTGTGCCAACCATGTCGCTACTGGCGTGTATGGCATTAGGAATGGCATTACCAGTGACATGGCTTGCCCAGCCGTGGCATTGGGTGCTCCATCCATTACTGGGGCTGCATTTAGTACTGTGGGACTGACTGTGACCACCCACCACGCAGGCTCTTCTCTTCCCGGCTCTGACATTTTCCTCCCCCTTAGAGAATCTCAACCTTTCCGGTCTTTCACTTCCGTAGGGATGTGCGTTAATAATGGCGACAGTCAGAAACACGTATTTACACAGTTCACAGCACCCAGTAATACTGGGCTATGGGATCCTGTTCGTGACACCAGAAACTGATGCGCCCCAGGGTTGTGGGGCACTCGGAACTGGGCTGGACTGTCTCTGGCAGATTCACAGGGGTCAAGACCCAGCTTCCGTGACCAGGGTTCAGTTGAAAAGGGGTGATTTCTGGCTTGGTAGGGAAAAGGGATGATAAAAAGGGAGTTATTTGTGATGCCACCCGTGGTATGTGGCTATAGGTGGCCACCGCTGCTACAGAACCTCCGGGGATGATGGACGGGCAACTGGGATGGAGCGGCTTCCCACGGGCAGAGCGGATCCCCAGGGCAGTGAATGTAGTAAGGGTGTAGGGTGCAGGATGGCGGGCGCAAAACAACAGACAGACTCATGGTTTGTTGGTTCCTGAGTCCTTTTACTAGTGCAACTGTAATTCTGCTTGATGTTAAGCTGAGTCCTTCACCTCAGAGCAACTCGGGGTTCTCCTCATCCGGCAGGTTCTGAGGCCTCCTTTCTGCGCTGTGTGTGTAGGCTCCTGCTGCTGCTTTAGCTAAGCTGCTGGCCCTCTCTCTCTCCTGCAAGGTGCCAGTATGGCAGGCAACTCGAGTCCTTTATTAGACCCTCTGTTTGGGCGGCTGTCCCTGGGCTCTCTATGCTGCTTTGCCTCTGGGCACAGTGTGGCTGGGGAACCTGAAATTCCCCACCTTCAGGTACTGTCTGCCAGGACATTAGGCTCTGCACAGCCTCGGAGTCCGATGTCCGTTCTTGGTGCTTTCCTCTGGGTGAGCTCTGCTCCCCAGTGCCTCTCCACTTCCTTAGGTCCTTGCCTTGGGCCTTCATGCTGAGTTAGCTATCCTGGGACAAGCTTAGTGTAGCTACCAGTCCACCAGGATGTCTTCCTCAGTCCTCCTAGGAATTGAACTAACTAGCTCCGCCCCCTTCTGGCCTGGAGGCAGAAAGGTGTTGTGTGCGGTTAGTTGCCTGGTGTGAATACCCTTCTATTGTTCTTAAGTGTGACACTACTACCCGGAGGCGATAATGACACGGTTGCAATTGGACCTTGGGGTGTTACATCACTGTCTTGAGTTTCTGCCCATCCATGGTGGGGTAACGGGTTCAATGTGGCTTCCTGACGTGTGTCTTTCATGTAGTTTTTACATTGCGTCACAAGAAGGCGGTGAAAAGCCGGTAGCTCTATCTCTTCCAGCTCCTCCAGGTCTTCTCCCGTATCCTGCAAATGGGGCATCCTGGACAGCGCACCAGCAGTGGCGTTCCTGTGGTCTGCCTGATACTTGATGGTAAAGTTGTAATTTGACAGGAGGGCCATCCACCGCTGTTCTAATGCCCCTAGCTTTGCTGTCTGCAGGTGGGTCAACTGCTTGTTATCCGTGAGATGGTAAATTTCTCTGTAGCCAGGTAATGCTTGAAATGCACGGTAACCGCCCAGACTACGGCTAGGAACTTTAACTTAAATGAGTCGTAGTTCTCTGGGTTCCTTTCTGTTGGACGGAGCTTCCTGCTGGCGTAGGTTATGACTCTTTCTCTTCCTCTTTGCACTTGGGATAACACTGCTCCTAATCCCACATTACTGGCGTCAGTGCACAACACAAATGGCTGGCTGTAATTAGGATAGTTTAGGATCTCATTCCCCATCATGGCCCACTTCAAATGACTCTCTTTCTGCAGGACTCGCTGCTGCCCGTAGTTGGTAGTTTCGGCGACCTGTTGTAACAAGACAATAATCTCCCCAAGACAATTTTCAATTACATTAGTGCCTAACGTTATCATTGGGTTACTTTCTCGTCGATCAACATAAAAAATTATCAATCCCTGGTCTTTTAATTCCACCTATATGGTGACTTCTTTAAACCCAACCTGCAGCACAGGATTATCATTACTAGCATAAATAGTAAAGCTTTCATCTGGACGGTGTAAAATGTCAGAGTCTGCCCAGTACCTATTGTAAAGGATATAGGGTATTGATGTCACCTGCAAGCCTGTGTTCAGCAAAGCGTACATCGGAATGCCATCTAGCACGACAGGCAGGACCGGGCGTCCTCCCATGTACCTGTCACGCCAGTTCAGTGGGCCTGACGGTCTTATTCCTGAGGGGTGGCCAGCTGCCCTAGGATCTCCTCATTTAAAGTACAGAATCTTGCAGCATGGCCCGGCTTGTCGCAGCAGCAGCAGATGGACTTTCCTTTAGGATCACAGCTATCGCTGCGTTGTCCTCGGATCATTGGGTGCCTCCTCTGTCGCATCCACTGGATGTCATCTCTGCTGGAATCCAACTCGATATTCTCCGCCGGTTTGGATCTTTGCATCGCTTGCATAGCTTTGGCCATCTCTGCCATGCTCTTAGTCAGGTCCTCAACCTTTAAATGCAAAACCTCAGTGGTCATAGGCTCAAGAGTCTGTGCACTGGTGTAATAGTCCACAGGTGACGGGATACGCAAGGACTGCACGGAACACAGAGTGTTAAACAAATGCACTTTTAATATAACTGGGGGAAAAGTGCGGGAAAGAAGGGGAAGGAGCGGGAAGGTATGCAAAAGTAAATACAATATATATAACCACTGTGACTAGTTTGCCGAGAATGCAAGGTCTCTGAACGTCTTTAAATAAAGAAATGCAAAGTCTTTATCGAGCGAGACGCAGAGTTTGTTTTCTTTCTATAACTTGTATATCGAACTGCAGAGTCTTTTCCTATCTGTCCCTAACTAAAACAGTGTGCACACTTTACTGTGAGTTTTACTGCAAGTTTTACTACGAGGTACCTCGTTGCCGTTGGGGCCCGTAATTCGCTGACAGGCGTCTCTCAAGTGCAGTCCTTGTTTGGATCTGTGCCTTGCACGTGCAATCTGGCTCCTCACTCCACATCCAGTCTCTTTAGGTCTGTGTCTCTCTCTGCAACACACGTGGAAGTTGTCTCTCTTCTCCTTCTGGAGACCCCACCCATCCATCTCCTGGACTGTTCCATGTCACTCTCAGCAGCAGGGGGGTTTATCTCTGCTATCCTTTCTTTTTGGCAGCAGGTGGCAGTATAACACAAGGAAGAGTCCACAAAACATTTACATACATGGTTAAAGGACTGTTAACAGGTCTTACATTTCCCCCCTCTTTAACATCGGCCGTTCTGGCTGGTACTCTCCTGAGGCCCTCTGCACAGGAACACACAATGGCAACCTCTGCCGTGCTTTACAACCTGCAGCCTGGGAGCCAATGTCTTACAACCGACTCCAGTGACAGAATACACAAATTCATCTGCCAAGTACCGATCAGGGGGAATACCAGCATTAGCCCGTTCAGTCCTACGTGGAGGTACGGCTAATTCACCAGACGCTGGTGCAGTAGCAGGGAGTACAATATCCTCGTCATCATCTCTGGAGATTGGTGGCTCATGCTCTGCAGGGGTGGCACCTGCATCTTGAACGGATGGGGGGTTTGACCCTCCCCAGTCTGTTGGTTTGGACGGGGCCTGCCACCATTCTTCATCGTCAGAGCCCTCCTCGAGAGTAACAGGAATGGGCACAGGCACAGTTCCCGAGTCGCTTTGTCCGGTCCTGTCTTCTGAATAGCAGGGCCTCAGCATGTTACGATGCAGGATGAGGGTGCCGCCTTCCCGCTCGCTTCTCACTTCGTACACTGGCCCATCAGGAGATACTCTTCTGGTCACAATGTACGGCACTGGTTTCCAGCACTCACTCAACTTGTGTCTCGGGTGTTTCTCTGCAACTAGCACTCTGTCTCCTGGTAAGAACGGGGCCTCATGTATAGGTTCCTGCCGGGGGTATATCTTTTCTTGTAACTGCTTGGTGACAATTCGATGGATAGTCTGCAGCCGTCGACGGTGACAGTCAACCCAAGAACCTACGCTCTGACTTTCACTGATCTCGGGTGGAGCCAGGTTTAGTTCTTCAATGCCTCTTCCAGCTCTTCCGAACAATAGCACGTATCCAGTGGTGGAGTGGACACGGTTATTGTATGCCCATACGAGTTCTGCGAGATAACTGGGCCAGTGACTCTTACGATCATCTTCCAATGTGCGTAGCATTTGTAGGAGGGTCCGGTTAAACCTCTCGCAGGCTCCGTTGCCCTGTGGATGATAAGGCGTGGTTCTTGACTTTTGCATCCCGTACATCCTTTGCAGCTCTCTCATCACACTGCCCTGAAAGCAGGCCCCTTGATCAGAGTGTATCCTTTTAGGGCAGCCGTATACCCGGATAAAGTCATCACTGATGGCTCGAGCAGCTGATTCAGCCGTCTGATCTCTGGTGGGCGTCACCACCGCAAATTTTGAGAAGTGGTCTGTCATCACAAGGCAGAACTGATAGCCCCGGTGGGAGTGGCCAATCTTCAGGTAATCTATCATAAGTACTTCCAATGGCTCTTTGGTGACAATGGTCTGTACTGGTGCTCGCTGTGGGAGAGCTTTATTTATCTCGCAGGAACGACACAGTTTACAGGCCTTCTCCACTGCCCGAAGCATCTGAGGACAGTACACTATTCTTTGCAACCACTGGTAAGTCTTGTCCGGCCCAAAATGGGCTCCTCTCTCATGCGCTTCTCGGGTCATTGGTACTGCCATCTTCTGGGGTATCACCACTTGCCACCGTACTTCCAGCTCCTTGGCTAGGTGCACCTTCCCATACAGCATCCCTTCTTGCACCGATAGCTTGTCCCACTGGCTGAGAATCTGTAGGGCCGCGTGTGACAGCATGGCCCGTATTTCCTTCGTAGGCTTACGCTGCCGGATCACCCACTCTTTCACTTGAAGCAGTTCTGGATCAGATGACTGGATCTTCACCCATTCCTCTCTGGTCTGGCCAAGCAGGCGCGATGTTGTGCCCGACGTAATCTCCAGTATACAAGCCTCCACCACTTGGTCGGTGAATTTACTGAAGTCTGGAATTTCGTCTTCCTCCAACTGCTTATCTCTTTCCCCCACTGGGGCTTCCGTGGTAACACGAGAGAGGGCATGCGCGTTCTGATTTTCGTGCTTGGAACGGTACTGCACATGATAATTATATCTGGAGAGTCGTGCCAACCACCTCTGTTCCATTGCCCCCAGTTTGGCGGTGGAGATGTGAGCCAGTGGATTATTGTCCATATAGACTTCAATCTGAGCTCCCGTGAGATATTCAGAGAACCTTTCGGTTATTGCCCATACTAGTGCCAGTAACTCCAGACGAAAAGAACTGTAATTCTCAGGTTTGCGTTCGGCTTCTCGCAACGTCCGACTTCCATATGCAATCACCCGTTCGATACCGTCCTGTACCTGGGCCAGTACTGCACCCAGACCGTAGAGGCTCGCGTCTGTATATAACCGAAAGGGAAGGTTGTAGTCTGCATATGCAAGCACAGGGGCACTGACCAAGGCCTCTTTCAGTCGGTGTAAGGCTTCTGCTCATCTTGGTCCCCAGTGAATTTTCTGTGCCTTTGGTCCTTTCGCAGTTCCTCGGAGCAATTCATGCAAAGGTTCTGCCTCCTTCATGACGTCCTTGATAAAGCGACGGTAGTATCCGGCCAGTCCCAAGAAAGCTTGAACTTCCCTCACTGTGCTGGGTGTGGGCCATTGTAGCACTGCTCTCACTTTCCCATCGGACGGCTGCACGCCGGCCTCCGTCACCTTGTGCCCGAGATATTCAATCTCTTTTTGAAAGATCCGCCATTTTTTTGGTTTCAGTTTAAGCCCATGGTCCCGTAACCGTTGGAATACTTGACCCAGTTGTTCGAGATGTTTTTCGAAGGTTGCAAAGTACACTACAATGTCATCCAGATAAATCAACGTGGCTTCGAAGTTCATGTCTCCAAGGCAACTCTCCATGAGGCGCTGAAAGTTCCTGGGGCATTATTTAGCCCAAACGGCATGCGATTGAACTCGGAGAGTCCCATGGGCACAATGAATGCGGTCTTGGCCTTGTCTTTCTCTGCCACAGGGACCTGCCAATATCCGCTTGCTAGATCAAGGGAGGAGAAGTAGCGTGCCTTTCCCAGCGCAGACAGGGACTCCTCTATCCGGGGCAGGGGATAGGAATCACAAACAGTGCATCCATTAAGCTTGCGGTAGTCAACACAGAAGCGAGTAGACCCATCCTTTTTCTTGACCAGCACGATTGGGGCAGCCCATGGACTCTGACTCTCTCTTATCACCCCACTCTTCAGCATCTGTGCCAAGAGCTCTTTCACCTCTTGGTAATATTTTGGGGGTATTTGTCTGTACCTTTCTCTGATCGGCGGTGCATCTCCCGTGGTTTTTCATGCCGAATCTTGTCAGTACAGCCGAAGTCTTCTGCATGACGGGAGAACGTGGCTTGATTCTCCCAGATGAAGTCTTCTATGGCCTGGGCTTGCTCTGAAGCGAAGGGTGTCAGGTCCACTTCCATCTGTCCTAGGATAACTTGACTGTTCCACTGATCAGTGGGCTTCTCTTCTCTCTCTATAGAAACAGCCAAAGTCCAGGTCTCCCCTGCCATGGGCTTCAATTCAATTCTGCGTTCGCCACCTCTTCAGGCGCCAGGTAGACATGAGCCAGAACAACTCCCGAGGTCAAGGTGTAGGCCTGTTCACCGGTGTTCACACAACGAAAAGGGACTCTTCCATTTCTTACTGTTGCTAAAGTGCGAGCCACCAACGGTTCGTCTCCGTTCTCTTCACCACGGTAAGGTTCCCTCGAGCATACGATGGGCCCCGACTGGCAAGGTGAGGACTGTCTCCCGATTTGGAGGTAGAGTAATTGTTGTCTGTCTTGGGACTCGAACCCTCCCCACTGGGTAGCGGCTCCTACCATTCCTCCACAGCCCCCTGGCACGGATAAGGTGTTGGAAGACCTTTTGAGCAGGCCTGTTAGCAGCTGTCATTTTCCAGTAATCACAGCCTTCCTTGTTGAAGAGCAACTGGTCTAGTTCCTTCAGGATGTTCATGCCCACGATAGCCGGCACTTCTCTGTCATACCGGCCCTCCGTTAACACAATCCCTTTTTGGCCTAAGTTCTGACCACAGGCACGTATGTTCATCCACACAACCCCTACAACCGGAATAGGAAGATTATTCGCAGCCTTCAGTCTGATATGTGTCCTTTTATCAATGGATACAGTTTGTCCAAAGTGTTGATAGAAGAACTGTTCTGGCATGGTGGTCACTTGAGACCCAGTATCCATCAGGCATCTTACTGCTTTCCCTTCAAATTCGGCAGTGATCGTTGGCGTGCTGGCTGCTATATCTTCAGGGCGGTTGTTTTCTCTAAGCTCAGTTGGTCCCCCCCCCATGTGCCCGACCATGGAGGGAGGTACTAGTTTAACGGCGGTCTTTCTTGAGACATCCTCCTCTCCGGGCAGTGCCGTGATATATGGTCCCGATATCCACAGTTCCAGCATTGGTAGTCTCTAGCAGGTCTGGATCGTCTCTGCTCGATCTGTCCCCTCTCTTCTCGATAGGTATACATGCGGGTACCCGGCCGCGGTGCTGCCGTTTGTACTTCTGACGCCGTGGCTTGCATATTCTTCAGCAACTCTTGTAGAGCAGTAACAGTCTCTTGTAACTGATCCACTTTAGCTTCAAGCTGGCTTGGTTCTTGGTTTCTCTCACTCGGGACTACCCTATGAGCACAAACTTCTACCCCCGCGTTCTGCAGGTCGCAATTTTCAGCTTGTGTGCGGGAGACTGCTTCTTCCAGTACTTCCTGAAAAGTTAATTTTTTTTTACCCTGAGCCGTTCACGGAGAGCACTTCTGATCTTGGGGTTATGTAATCCTCTGAGGAATTGATCTCGCAGGGTACGGTCAGCGTAACCAGGGGTTTGTGCTAGCTATGGCTATGCTGTAAGCATTTGTCTCATTATTCTCTGGAGGGCATTCGCATACTGTGGCAAGCCTTCTTCACCCTGCAGCCGGTAGAACAGTTGTGCCTGCAAATCACCTGCTTCTGGCTTCCCGCCATACACCCTCTCCAGAATCTTCACCACCTGTTCTAACGTCTTTCTTTCACTCTCAGGACGCTATAAAATAGTCTCTTGAGCATGGCCCTCGAGGGCAATCAACAGTATCTCCCCTTGGTTTTCTGCAGTTACTCCTGCTACTTTCAACATGCCCCTCACTCTCAGTGCCCAGTCATGGAGAGGTACATTGTTGCCAGTAAATATTGGTATATGGGTCAGCATGGCACCCAGGGACAGTTGCCTTGCTGGTATTCCCGCATCAGGTTGTATTGGAACATTTACATCAACAACATCCCTCTGTCCTTCCATTGTTCAGTACCAGCCTGCGTATCCTGCCGACTAGTGTAATAGCCCACAGGTGACGGGATACGCAAGGACTGCACGGAACACAGAGTGTTAAACAAATGCACTTTTAATATAACTGGGGGAAAAGTGCGGGAAAGAAGGGGAAGGAGCGGGAAGGTGTGTAAAAGTAAATACAATATATATATAACCACTGTGACTAGTTTGCTGAGAATGCAAGGTCTCTGAATGTCTTTAAATAAAGAAATGTAAAGTCTTTATCGAGCGAGACGCAGAGTTTGTTTTCTTTCTATAACTTGTATATCGAACTGCAGAGTCTTTTCCTATCTGTCCCTAACTAAAACAGTGTGCACACTTTACTGTGAATTTTACTGCAAGTTTTACTGCGAGGTACCTCGTTGCCGTTGGGGCCCGTAATTCGCTGACAGGCGTCTCTCAAGTGCAGTCCTTGTTTGGATCTGTGCCTTGCACGTGCAGTCTGTCTCCTCACTCCACATCCAGTCTCTTTAGGTCTGTGTCTCTCTCTGCAACACACGTGGAAGTTGTCTCTCTTCTCCTTCTGGAGACCCCACCCATCCATCTCCTGGACTGTTCCATGTCACTCTCAGCAGCAGGGGGGTTTATCTCTGCTATCCTTTCTTTTTGGCAGCAGGTGGCAGTATAACACAAGGAAGAGTCCACAAAACATTTATATACATGGTTAAAGGACTGTTAACAGGTCTTACACTGGCACCTGCTGTGGCCTGTGGGGTTTGCGTCCACTGTTGGTGGTATGTTATGGCCAGGCGTTGTGCAGGTTCGGGACCACTGGCTGTCTCTTTTTGCAATATCCTGATAGCCCTGTCCTTAAATTGTGCAAAGCCTAGATCAGAGTTCTGTATGGCCATCATATGCAGTTGTACTCTGTGGGCAGGGGATAGGAGCCCCTCAATAAACTGTTCAATAAGCAATTTGTTCTCTTCTTGTACACCATTTGGGTCTGTCTGTTTCATTGCCCTCAGCGCTTCCTGGAGGTTTTAAGCAAAGTCTCTTATGCTGTCTTGCACCCTCTGTTTACACCCGAAGAATCTTATTTTTAGCTTTGCAGCAGTGCAGGTATCAAAGGTGACTTTCAGTCTGGCCATTAAATGTTCAGCAGCCTCTTTATCAGTGTCCAGCCAGGACTTTACCTCCTGCTGGGCTGCCCCAATTAATTGCCCAATCAATATACTGACTCGTTGATCTTCCGTCAGGGGGTATACTCTATAATAACTGTGCAGTCTCTCCCTGAAGTCTGTCAGGGTATTTGGTTCCCCTGGGTATTGCAGCAACCACACCGCCCCTGGTATGTACGGCATCAGGAATGGCATTAGTGGGTCCATGGCTGGTACTGCAGCGGCAGCTAGGGCTCCGGCTGCTACTTGGGCTGCACTCGGCGCTGTGGAATGGGTTGCAGCTGCCCCCAGCACGAGCTCCTCTCCACCCAGCTCTGACATTTTCCTCCCCCTAGTGAACCTTAGCCCTTCTGGTCCATCACTTCCGTGGGGATAATCAGCTTTAGTTCCGCCGGTGGGATAGGGTTTCTCGTCCCCACTGGATGTCGTCAGAGCGTAGGTTGGGCTTCCTTTCACTCTCTTTGTAGGGTACCGCCCATGATGACATGCCCCCTCAGCTTCCCGCGCACCTCACATTTCAACAAGGGTGACAGTCAAAAACACACAGTTCAATAGAGTTCACGGCACACAGTACCCGTATACGGTACGTCGGGCACGATATCCTGTTCGCTATGCCAGAAACTGATGCGCCCCAGGGTCGTGGGGTACTCAGAACCAGGCTGCTGTGTTTCTGGGGATTCACAGGGGTCGAGACCCGGCTCCGTGACCCTAGGTTCAGTTGTTAAAGAGTTTTTGGGGAATAGGGTAGTTTAAAAGGAAAGTTATTTCTGAAGCCACCCGTGGTTTGTGGCTATGAGTGGCCAACGCTGCTGCAGAACCTCTGGGGACAATGGATGGGCAGCTAGTATGTAGTGGCTCCCCACGAGTGGAGCGGTTCCCCAGGGCAGTGGATGTTGAAAGGTGTAGGGTGCAGGATGGAGGCCCCTGCGGCTGCTTAAGCTTAGCTGCGGCCCTTGTCGAGCCCACTGGGATGAGAGTACTCGGTACCGGACCGCGTTGCTGCGGGGGATGTCACGGAGGTCCTGATCCGGACCGTGTCCCGGGCCCTAGCAATAATAAGGGGGTATGTACAGGGGATAGAGTTTATCAATACGCCACCCACGGTGTGTGGTCAGTATGGGGGACCACCGCTGCTGCAGAACCTCCGGGGATCATGTTAGGCAGCTCAGATGGTACTGCTCTCCGTAGGTAGAAGCAAGGTCCCCGGGGCAGTGGTTGGTATAGTCTATGGTGGATGTAATGGTAGGGGGTGATAGTGGAGACGGGTTAAGGAACACATACTCACGTTTTGTAGTTTCCAAAGCTTTACTGTGATGTTGTTGCAGATTATAGTCCACGGAGTCTGTACTGGGGCCAGGTTCTCTCACCCTGTCTGGGTCCTCAGCTACCTCGTGCTGCGCTGTGTGTGTCCTTGCTGCTGCTTCTAGCTTAGCTGCTGGCACTGTCTCACTCTTTCTTTCTCTGCTGGTACCACTTGGCTAGGCAACTTGAGTCTTCTGTGTTGTACTGACCCCGCCGTGTTGCTTTGCTCTGGTACTGTGGTGGTCTAGAGACTCCACTACTCCTGGGTTCACTGTGCTGTGTGTGTCAGTCACAGTGTCGGATCCGATGTCCGTTCTGTGCGCTCTTCTGGGGTGAGTAGTGGTGGCACTCAAGCTCCCAGATGTCTTCCTCCGTCTTTTGTTTCTCCTCTCCTCAGACCCTAGCTAGGCCTGGAATCAGTGAGCAGACTGTAGAGAAGCCTCTCGCAGCTCCTTGACCCTACAGTCTCTCTCCTCTTCACTGTACTGCCTGTACTGAACTCACCCTGATTCCTCAAGAGCTGGAGTATATAAGAGAGCAGGTTGTGCTCCCCCTCCTGGCCCAGAGGTGCTAGTGTAAGTCAGTGTGTTGTGGGAAGGGAACCCGTGTAATGTTACTGTAGCACATTAACCCCAGAGGTGCCACACCCTCTCTCTCCTACTGCGTACTGTATGACGGGCAGCTTGAGTCCTTCTCCAGGCCCACTTCTCAGGTGGCTGCTCCTGGGCTCTTCATGCTGCTTTGCCTCCGGGCACTTTGGTGTGGATGGGGGACTTGGAATCTGCCACCCTCCAGTATTGGCTGGCAGTACGTTAGGCCCTGCATAGCCTCGGACTCCGGTGTCCGTTTCTTGGTGCTCACTCCTCTGGGGTGAGCTCGACACCGCTCCAGTCCTCGACTTCCTAAGACCCCTGCCTACGGGTCACTCAAGCTAACTTTAGCTCTCCTGGGACGAGCTTAGCACTGCTCCAGTCTACAGGATGTCTTCCTCGTTTCTGCACCGTACTGAACTGACTAAGTCCGCACCAGACCAGAATTTATAGGGGAGCTTACCCTTAACCTGGGTTTAGAGTGCCCCCTTCAGGCCTGGAGGCAGAAAGGTGTTGCGTGCTTTGGTTTTTGCCTGGTGCGGATTCCCTCTGTTGCTCTCAGGTATGACACTACCCCAGGGGGAGATAATGACATTGTGGTAGCCAGACTCTGGGGTACCACACATACCTGTGACAGGAGGCAGTGAGTGCAGGGCGGAAGGCCGGTGCAGATTAATAACGCTGCACCTAAAATCTGGGAGCAGCGAGGCTGGACCACATAGGCTGCGCCTTACAGCATGAGCACACACCCTGAAGAATTAGTAACATAGGGGAGAGGAGACAAGTAACTAAACTACTGCCACAAAGCAGGAAGGGGAGATACCCTATTTATGTGTTGCCCTATAACACCAGTGCTGTGTAAGTAACCCTGCATTACCCAGTGACTTTGCTCTAATAAAGTAAGCCTACACTCAGATCTAGGGTTACGCTGCCCCCTGCTGGATTCAAGTACTACCTAACAGTGCTGTGCAACTAACCCTACATTACCCAGTGAATTTATTCCTTCCTTGGCTGACTGTATCATATCATTAAGGGCACCACACCAGCGGATAGGACTTTATCTGGAACCTATAAGTGCTGATTGGCCATATAGTCCTATTAGTACCTCCAAGGACAGCTCCCTCTTTACAGGAGCAGAGTATTTGGTTATTTCAATGTGAGTGAATACTCATTAGTGATGTCACCAATATATCTACATACGTGTGTCAAAGCTGTTGTGCATTATGGATAAGTTTATGGCTAAATCCAGCAAAGGAAACTGTCCCTCAACTCGGCAGCAGACCACGACCTCTGCAACTAAGATACCTACTGACACTGGACATGAGGATACACAATCTTTTGCTCAGGCCATTACATAATTACTAATGCCAAAAATCAACTCCCGATTGGCAACATTTCAGGCAACTCTGGATACTACTGCCTCTCAGGTTAACACATAGGCAGCACGTCTGACAGCCACAAAACAAAGAGTGTCAGATTTGGAGGACGTGATTGCAAGCCTTGAAAGCCTTGAAAATCGAAAGAGTTCATTGCTTAGGTCCTCCTAGGAATGATGACAATTTTAGACCACCTCCAGTAATTTTTCGGGTCCTAGATTTTAGAGACAAAGTCAGCCTTTTATCTGCATACAGGAAGATGCAACCATCCTATGACCACCATAAACGTTTCCTCATTCAAGACTACTTGGCTGAAATTGCAACTAAACGTAACACCTTTGACCCCGCAAGTGCGATCTTAGTGGGGAAGAACATCCGGTTTTGTTTCAGTACCCATCAATTCTACAATTTTCTATGGATGGAAAGACCTGGGTCTTTAATGAGCCAGAAAAGGCGCTACAATGTCTTCACGCAGAAGCCCAACCAACAACGCAGAATTCGGATGAGACCTGAAGGCACGGGTCCTCTTTATATCCTTTTCTTTTTTTTCCTACTAGCGTGACAACACTCTTTATGTCTTTCTCTTGTTGAGACATTGAACTTCTCTATTGAATATGTCTCTGTTGGTTATAACGTTCAAATATATTTTGAGATTGGTTAATTGTTAGGTAGAGTTGTTACCTTTTGGGGGGAGGGTCCCTTCATGCATTCATATTATTCTCTAGTCAGTGTGACCCCCACTCTCACTCGCTGGGATGGGTGAGGGGCCTACACACATCTGATACAACTCTGGTTAATATTTCTGCGTTCAGATATAGGTTAAATGGCAGACTTGGAAAATATTACTGTGTCCACAATGCACTATACTCATGTTTCTGGAATGTAAATGGGCTCAACTCCCCAATTAGGAGAAAAAAGGATCTGCACTATCTCCAATGCACACATTTTCAAGTGATTTTTTTTGCAGGAGACCCATTGGGTGAAGGGAGATCACCGATCTTTATTTAGCAAAAAGAATGTTCTATGCACAGAGGAATCATATTCTAAAAAAACAGAGAGTAGTGGCAATCCTCATCAATAAGTGTATCAACTATGACATACAGGAGGTCTGGGAAGACCAAATGGGGAGATTCTTGATAGTAAATATCAAAATAAAAGGGGCCCCTTACTGCTTGGCAAATGTCTACACTCCCAACACTCCAGATACTCCGTTCCAATGTCAGTTACTAGCAGGTTGGGATACATCTAATCTGATACTTGGTGGTGACTTTATCCCTATGACTCATCCCTTGACAGATCAGGTTCTAATAGATCAAGCATAGCAACACATGGAAGTCTTATACAGAAATTGATAGATCTGGGGCTGACGGATATATATGGAGGTGGCAACATCCCATAGAAAGAGACTATTCCCATTATTCCCATATCCATGAATCCCATGCCAGGCTGGACTACTGGTTAATAGGTTTGTCGGTGTTGCTGCTAGTACTCTCAACAGATATTTTGAATATTCATATACCCGACCATGCCACAATAGTGTTCAAATCTAGCTTAACAAACGTGGTACGGAGGGAGAGGAGGTGGAGGTTCCCTTCCTATTTATATTCATCTGATGATTTTAGGGCTTTTCTTATATCTTGGGATATATTTAAGGAGGACAAGGAACATTGCTGTGCTGTTCCCTTAATATCTTCATATGATTCAATCCACTGTTTCATTATTTCCTGTTTCATGCTTGTCTGCTGCCACCTGCTGACCAGTAGCTATGTGTCACTCCCTCGCTCCTCCTTTAACATTTTTTCTAGGATGTGGGAGTGTCCTGCAGCCTTGTGTACTACCTCACTTCCAGGCATCCATTTATACTCCAGCTACCAGTGTGAGAAGGACACATATGTCTTTGGGCTGTAGAAAGCAAAGTCTATTGACCAGTAGCAGCTTCAGCAGCTCAGTAGTGGCTCCAGGGGTGAACATCCACAAGACCCGCCCATCCACCCTACTGCTTCTTGTATTTAATAACGAGTTGGAAAGATTAATCTTCGCAGTTTATACTTTTATTTCAGTACTAGCTGTGAGCCCGATGCAAATGCATCGGGATTCTAGAACGTGCATTAATTTGATTATAGTAGTTATAGCTGTTAGCCTGATGCAAATGCATCGGGTATCTAAAATATGTTTATTGTTTTTTTAAAGATTTTTAAATAATAATCGCATCATCAATAGCAATAATACAAGCCATAGCATTATTATTAGCAGTAATAGCAGTATTAATAGCATTATTAGCAGTATTATGAGCATTAATAACAGTATTAATAGCATTAATAGCATTATTATTAGCATTAATAGCATTATTAATAGAATTATTAGCATTAATAATAGCATTAATAACATTAATAATAGCATTAATAGCATTATTATTAGAATTAATAGCATTAATAATAGCATTATTAGCATTAATAATAGCATTAATAACATTATTAATAGCATTAATAGCATTATTATTAGCATTAATAGCATTAATAATATTATTAGCATTAATAATAGCATTAATAACATTATTAATAGCATTAATAGTATTATTATTAGCATTAATAGCATTAATAATAGCATTATTAGCATTAATAATAGGATTAATAACATTATTAATAGCATTAATAGCAGTATTATTAGCATTAATAGCATTAATAATAGCATTATTAGCATTAATAATAGCATTAATAACATTATTAATAGCATTAATAGCATTATTATTAGCATTAATAGCAATATTAATAGCATTAATAGGATAAATATTAGCATTAATAGCATTAATAGCATAATTAATAGCATTAATAGCATTATTAATAGCATTGATAGCATTAATAGGATAAATATTAGCATTAATAGCATTATTAATAGCATTAATAGCATTAATAGGATAAATATTAGCATTAATAGCATTAATAGCATAATTAATAGCATTAATAGCATTATCTTAGCACTAATAGCATTAATAATAGCATTAATAGCATTAATATTAGCATTAATAGCATTATTAATAGCATTAATAGCATATATAGTTAATTATAGCATTAATAGCATTATTATTAGCATTAATAGCATTAATAATAGCATTAATAGATATATATTAGCATTTATGCTAGCTAAGTTATATTAAAGATTTAATTAATAACTTATAAGCATAGCATATTATATATAGCATAATACTTATAGATTTAGCTTAAATATTATAGCATTATAGCTATTATAATAATAGATTATAAAATTATAGGATAATATTCTAATACATTAATGCTTATAAGATAATAGCATTAAGTATTTTACATTAAAGCTTAATAATATATGCATTAATATATTATACATAAAGATATATTACATAATAATATTCATTATAACTTAAGCATATTGATTAATGCATAATGATTAAAAATAATTAAATACATATAGATAATACATTAATAATATATAGCTTAAAAAATACATAAAAATTATACATATAATAAATTATAAATTTCATAAACATTTAAGATATAGATATGATAATAGTAAAGCTAATAATATTATAGCATTAGCATTTTTAGCATAATAATTTAGATTAATTATAATAGTTATACATTAATAGCATAAAATTATACATATAGCATTATACATATAGCATATAGCATATTAGCATAATAGCATTATATACATTAATAGTAATATAGCTTATACATTATAATAGTTAATAATTTATAGCATAAGCTTTACATATATTGCATTATAGCATATAAAGCATAACATATTATACATAATAGATTATATAGATAATAGCATTAATAGCATTATATTAGCATTAATAGCATTATACATTATAGGATAATATAGCATTAATAGCATTAATAGCATTAATAAAGCATTAATAGCATTAATAGCATTAATAATTAATTATTAGCATAATAATGCATTAATAGTTATTATTAGCATTAATAGCATTAATATAGCATTAATAAACATTATTAATACATTAATAGATTTTTATTAGCATTAATAGCAAATTATTAGCATTAATAGCATTAATAGCATTATTAATAGCATTAATACATTATAATAGCATAATAATTAATAGCATTAATAGCATTATATAGCATTAATAATTATTAGATTAATAGCATTTTATTAATATATAGCATATATTAATTAATAATATTAGCATTAATAGCATTAATAAGCATTAATAGCATTAATAGCATTATTTAAGATTAATAGCATTAATTATAATTAATAGCATTGAATAGCATTATTAATAGCATTATAGATTAATGCATTTAATAAGCATTATTAATAGCATTAATAGTCATTATTAGATTAATAGATAAAATAGCTTAATAGCATTTTGATAAAGAGATTAATATGCATTATTAGCATTAATAGCATTATTAATAGCATATAGGATAAATATTAGATAGCATTAATAGATATTTAATAGCATTAATAGTCAGTTTTAATAGCATTAATAGCATATTAATAGCATTATTAAATTTAATTATATTATTAGCATTAATAATAGCATTAATTACATTAATAATAGCATTAATAGCATTATTATTAGCATTAATAGCATTTAATAGCTTATATGCATTAATAGCATTAATAGCATATAATAATAGCATTAAATAATATTATAACATTATGCATAATAGCATTATTATTAGCATTAAATAGCATTAATAATAGCATTAATAGCATTATTATTAATAATGCATTAATAATTAATTAGCATATAATAGCATTAATAATAGCATTAATAGCATTAATAACATTATATAATAGCATTAATAGCATTATTAATGAGCATTAATAGCATTAATAGTATTATTAATAGCATGAATAGCATTAATTAATAGCATTAATAGATTTAATAGCATTATAATAGCATTATTAATATGCATTAATAGCATTAAATAATAGAATTAATAGCATTATAATAATAATAGCATTATAGCATTTAGTATATTAGCATAAAGCATATTATAATAGCAATTATTATTAGCATGAATAGCATATATTAATAGCTATTAATATGATATAAATTATTAGCATTAATAGCATTAAATAAGCTATATTTAATAGCATTAAATAGCATTTTTTAATAGCATTAATACATTATTATTAGCATAAATAGCATTAATAATAGCATTATTAGCATTAATAATAGCATTAATAACATTATTAATAGCATTAATAGCATTATTATTAGCATTAATAGCATTAATAATAGCATTAATAGGATAAATATTAGCATTAATAGCATTAATAGCATAAATAATAGCATTAATAGCATAATTATTAGCATTAATAGCATTATTATTAGCAGTAATATAATTATTATTAGCATTTTTTTTTTAATTATTATTTTTTATGTAATTATTTATTATTTTTGATTTATTTTTTTAATATTTTTTAATTATTTTTTAATTATTTTTTTTATTATTAAATTTACTATTTAGGCTGAGACCCAGTTCTCTTTCAGGTCCGCTGAAAGGGCTGATATAATTAGCATATATTTAATTTTTTTATTATTATTTTTATTGAATTATTTATTATTTTTAATTTATTTTTTTATTATTTTTAAATTATTTTTTAATTATTTTTTAATTATTTTTTTTATTATTAAATTTATTATTTAGGCTGAGACCCAGTTCTCTTTCAGGTCTGCTGAAAGGGCTGATATAATTAGCATATATTTAATTTTTTTATTATTATTTTTATTGAATTATGTATTATTTTTAATTTATTTTTTTATTATTTTTAAATTATTTTTAAATTATTTTTTTTATTATTACATTTATTATTTAGGCTGAGACCCAGTTCTCTTTCAGGTCCGCTGAAAGGGCTGATATAATTAGCATATATTTAATTTTTTTATTATTATTTTTATTGAATTATGTATTATTTTTAATTTATTTTTTTATTATTTTTAAATTATTTTTTAATTATTTTTTTTATTATTAAATTTATTATTTAGGCTGAGACCCAGTTCTCTTTGAGGTCCGTTTATTTTTTATTTATTTTTTTATTATTTTTTAATTATTTTTTAATTATTTTTTAATTATTTTTTTTATTATTAAATTAATTTGTTCGCATTGAAATACATTAGTGGTGTGTCGGCGATTTTATGGCCGCCGACCTGGTTCTATTTGTCGGCCCTAAAATCGCGGACACACCGCTAATGCATGTCTATGGGCAGTGATCTCGAATTCTGATTGGTCTGCGTCCAATCCGAAATCGGGCAGACTGCCCATAGACATGCATTAGCGGTGTGTCGGCGATTTTAGTGCCGACAAACAGAACCAGGTGGCGGGCCATAAAATCGCCGACACACCGGTAATGTATGTCAATGGGAAATGAGGGGCTCTTCTGATTGGCTGAGGGCAGTAGACAGCGACCAATCAGAAGAGCCCCTCACATCTCATTGACATAGAATGGTGGATTTGTCGTCCATTCTATGTTAATGATAAGTGAAGAGGACGTCGGAGCTGGAAGTTGGCGGAAAGAAGACAGAAGATCCCCGGGGCCGGACGAAGAGGCGGAGATGGCGGAAAGAAGAGAGAAGACCCCCGGGGCCGGAGGAAGAGGACGTCTGGCCGGACGAAGGACTTGTGGATCGGACGGACGATCAGATGACTAAGAAGGCATGTGTGTGATCGACGGGGGCGTTAGGTTAGGGGACGGCGGGGGCTTCGGGTGTAGGGCTTTAGATGTTAGCGACAGCAGCGGGAGCTTAGGAGGCGGCGGGGCTTAGGGGGTAGGGGCTTAGGTGCGGCGGGGCTTAGAGGGTAGGGGGTTAGGTGTGGCGGGGCTTACGGGGTAGGGGCATAGGTGCGGCGGGTCGGGGCTTAGGGTGTAGGGGTGCGGCGGACTTAGGGGGTAGGGGTTTAAGTGCGGCGGGGCTTAGAGGGTAGGGGGTTAGGTGCGGCGGGGCTTACAGGGTAGGGGCATAGGTGCGGCGGGTCGGGGCTTAGGGTGTAGGGGTGCGGCGGGTGGGGGCTTGGCGGCGGGAGCTTAGGAGGCGGCGGGGCTTAGGGGGTAGGGGCTTAGGTGCGGCGGGGCTTAGAGGGTAGGGGGTTAGGTGCGGCGGGGCTTACGGGGTAGGGGCATAGGTGCGGCGAGTCAGGGCTTAGGGTGTAGGGGTGCGGCGGACTTAGGGGGTAGGGGTTTAGGTGCGGCGGGTGGGGGCTTGGCGGCGGGAGCTTAGGAGGTGGCGGGGCTTAGGGGGTAGGGGCTTAGGTGCGGCGGGGCTTAGAGGGTAGGGGGTTAGGTGCGGAGGGGCTTACGGGGTAGGGGCATAGGTGCGGCGGGTCGGGGCTTAGGGTGTAGGTGCGGCGGACTTAGGGGGTAGGGGTTTAGGTGCGGCGGGTGGGGGTTAGGTGTGGCGGGGCTTACGGGGTAGGGGCATAGGTGCGGCGGGTCGGGGCTTAGGGTGTAGGGGTGCGGCGGACTTAGGGGGTAATTGTTTAGGTGCGACGGGTGGGGGCTTGGCAGCGGGAGCTTAGGAAGCGGCGGCGCTTAGGGGGTAGGAACTTAGGTGTGGCGGGGCTTAGAGGGTAGGGGGTTAGGTGCGGCGGGGCTTACGGGGTAGGGGCATAGGTGCGGCGGGTCGGGGCTTAGGGTGTAGGGGTGCGGCGGACTTAGGGGGTAGGGGTTTAGGTGCGGCGGGTGGGGGTTAGGTGCGGCGGGGCTTACGGGGTAGGGGCATAGGTGCGGCGGGTCGGGGCTTAGGGTGTAGGGGTGCGGCGGACTTAGGGGGTAGGGGTTTAGGTGCGGCGGGTGGGGGCTTGGCGGCGGGAGCTTAGGAGGCAGCGGGGCTTAGAGGGTAGGGGGTTAGGTGCGGCGGGGCTTACGGGGTAGGGGCATAGGTGCGGCGGGTCGGGGCTTAGGGTGTAGGATGCGGCGGACTTAGGGGGTAGGGGTTTAGGTGCGGCGGGTGGGGGCTTGACGGGGGGAGCTTAGGAGGCGGCGGGGCTTAGGGGGTAGGGGCTTAGGTGCGGCGGGGCTTAGAGGGTAGGGGGTTAGGTGCGGCGGGGCTTACGGGGTAGGGGCATAGGTGCGGCGGGTCGGGGCTTAGGGTGTAGGGGTGCGGCGGACTTAGGGGGTAGGGGTTTAGGTGCGGCGGGTGGGGGCTTGGCGGCGGACGGTAGGGGCTTAGGTGCGGCGGTTGTTAGGGGGTAGGGGCTTAGGTGCGGGGGGGCTTAGAGGGTAGGGGCTTCGGCGGCGGGGTAGTGGCTTAGGGGTTAGGTGCGGCAGAGGGTAGTGGCTGCAGCGGGTAGTGGCTTAGGGCGGCAGGGGGCTGTAGTGTACAGCGCGATGGTATACTACAGTCCCATGGCGCTTATGGGCATGGGACTGTAGTATACTATAGCGGTGTACACTACAGTCGTATGCCCTTGGCAGGGGGCTGTAGTGTACAGCGCGATGGTATACTACAGTCCCATGGCGCTTATGGGCATTGGACTGTAGTATACTATAGCGGTATGGGCTTAGGGCGGCAGGGGGCTGTAGTGTACAGCGCGATGGTATACTACAGTCCCATGGCGCTTATGGGCATGGGACTGTAGTATACTATAGCGGTGTACAGTACAGTAGTATGGGCTTCTGTGGCTTGGTTAGTGGTGGGCGGCCATGGACAGAGTCCAGGAGAAAGAAACAGCTCGCTAACCAAGCCACCGGAAGCAGCGCCGCTCCGACGGAAGTCAGTTACGGCAATTATATAATAGACTAGCTGTGAGCCCGATGCAAATGCATCGGGATTCTAGAACGTGCATTAATTTGATTATAGTAGTTATAGCTGTTAGCCTGATGCAAATGCATCGGGTATCTAAAATATGTTTATTGTTTTTTTAAACATTTTTAAATAATAATCGCATCATCAATAGCAATAATATAAGCCATAGCATTATTATTAGCAGTAATAGCAGTATTAATAGCATTATTAGCAGTATTATGAGCATTAATAACAGTATTAATAGCATTAATAGCATTATTATTAGCATTAATAGCATTATTAATAGCATTATTAGCATTAATAATAGCATTAATAACATTATTAATAGCATTAATAGCAATATTAATAGCATTAATAGCATTAATAATAGCATTATTAGCATTAATAATAGCATTAATAACATTATTAATAGCATTAATAGCATTATTATTAGCATTAATAGCATTAATAATAACATTAATAGCATTAACAATAGCATTAATAACATTATTAATAGCATTAATATATTATTATTAGCATTAATAGCATTAATAATAGCATTATTAGCATTAATAATAGGATTAATAACATTATTAATAGCATTAATAGCATTATTATTAGCATTAATAGCATTAATAATAGCATTATTAGCATTAATAATAGCATTAATAACATTATTAATAGCATTAATAGCATTATTATTAGCATTAATAGCAATAATTAATAGCATTAATAGGATAAATTATAGCATTAATAGCATTAATAGCATAATTCATAGCATTAATAGCAATTATTAATAGCATTAATAGCATTATTATTAGCATTAATAGCATTAATAATAGCATTAATAATAGCATTAATAACATTATTAATAGCATTAATAGCATTATTATTAGCATTAATAGCATTAATATTGCCATTAATAGGATAAATATTAGCATTGATAGCATTAATAGCATAATTAATAGCATTATTAATAGCATTAATAGCATTATTATTAGCATTAATAGCATTAATAGGATAAATATTAGCATTAATAGCATTAATAGCATTATTAATAGCATTATTATTGGCATTAATAGCATTAATAATAGCATTATTAGCATTAATAATAGCATTAATAACATTATTAATAGCATTAACAGCATTATTATTAGCATTAATAGCATTAATAGCATTATTATTAGCATTAATAGCATTAATAATACCATGAATAGGATAAATATTAGCATTAATAGCAATAATAGCATAATTAATAGCATTAATAGCATTATTAATAGCATTAATAGCATTAATAGGATAAATATTAGCATTAATAGCATTATTAATAGCATTAATAATACCATTAATAGGATAAATATTAGCATTAATAGCATTAATAGCATTATTAATAGCATTAATAGCATTATTATTAGCATTAATAGCATTAATAATAGCATTATTAGCATTAATAATAGCATTAATAACATTATTAATAGCATTAATAGCATTATGATTAGCATTAATAGCATTAATAGCATTATTATTAGCATTAATAGCATTAATAATACCATTAATAGGATAAATATTAGCATTAATAGAATAGCATAAATAATAGCATTAATAGCATTATTAATAGCATTAATAGCATTATTATTAGCATAAATAGCATTTATAATAGCATTATTAGCATTAATAATAGCATTAATAACATTATTAATAGCATTAATAGCATTATTATTAGCATTAATAGCATTAATAATAGCATTATTAGCATTAATAATAGCATTAATAACATTATTAATAGCATTAATAGCATTTATTATTAGCATTAATAGCAATATTAATAGCATTAATAGGATAAATATTAGCATTAATAGCATTAATAGCATAATTAATAGCATTAATAGCATTATTAATAGCATTAATAGCATTATTATTAGCATTAATAGCATTAATAATAGCATTAATAGCATTAATAAATAGCATCAATAACATTATTAATAGCATTAATACCATTATTAATAGCATTAATAGCAATATTATTAGCATTAATAGCATTAATAATAGCATTATTAGCATTAATAATAGCATTAATAACATTATTAATAGCATTAATAGCATTATTATGAGCATTAATAGCATTAATAGTATTATTAATAGCATGAATAGCATTATTAATAGCATTAATAGGATTAATAGCATTATTAATAGCATTATTAATAGCATTAATAGCATAAATAATAGAATTAATAGCATAAAAAATAGCATTAATAGCATTAGTATTAGCATAAAGAGCATTAATAGCAATATTATTAGCATGAATAGCATTATTAATAGCATTAATAGGATAAATATTAGCATTAATAGCATTAATAGCATAATTAATAGCATTAATAGCATTATTAATAGCATTAATAGCATTATTATTAGCATTAATAGCATTAATAATAGCATTATTAGCATTAATAAATAGCATTAATAACATTATTAATAGCATTAATAGCATTATTATTAGCATTAATAGCATTATTATTAGCATTAATAGCATTAATAATACCATTAATAGGATAAAAATTAGCATTAATAGCATTAATAGCATTATTAATAGCATTAATAGCATTATTATTAGCATAAATAGCATTAATAATAGCATTATTAGCATTAATAATAGCATTAATAACATTATTAATAGCATTAATAGCATTATTATTAGCATTAATAGCATTAATAATAGCATTATTAGCATTAATAATAGCATTAATAACATTATTAATAGCATTAATAGCATTATTATTAGCATTAATAGCATTAATAATAGCATTATTAGCATTAATAATAGCATTAATAACATTATTATTAGCATTAATAGCATAATTATTAGCATTAATAGCATTATTATTAGCAGTAATATCATTATTATTAGAATGTTTTTTTTAAATTATTATTTTTTATTTAATTATTTATTATTTTTTAGTTATTTTTTTATTATTTTTTAATTATTTTTTTTTATTATTAAATTTATTATTTAGGATGAGACCCAGTTCTCATTCAGGTCCGCTGGAAGGGCTGATATAATTAGCATATATTTATTTTTTTTATTATTATTTTTATTGAATAATTTATTATTATTTATTTTTTTTTTTATTATTTTTTAATTATTTTTATTATTATTTTTTTTATTATTAAATTTATTATTTAGGCTGAGACCCAGTTCTCATTCAGGTCCGCTGGAAGGGCTGATAAAATTAGCATATATTTATTTTTTTTATTATTATTTTTATTGAATTATTTATTATTTTTTATTTATTTTTTTATTATTTTTTAATTATTTTTTAATTATTTTTTTTATTATTAAATTTATTATTTAGGCTGAGACCCAGTTCTCTTTGAGGTCCGTTTATTTTTTATTTATTTTTTTATTATTTTTTAATTATTTTTTAATTATTTTTTTTATTATTAAATTAATTTGTTCGCATTGAAATACATTAGCGGTGTGTCGGCGATTTTATGGCCGCTGACCTGGTTCTATTTGTCGGCCCTAAAATCGCGGACACACCGCTAATGCATGTCTATGGGCAGTGATCTCGAATTCTGATTGGTCTGCGTCCAATCCGAAATCGGGCGGACTGCCCATAGACATGCATTAGCGGTGTTTCGGCGATTTTAGGGCCGACAAACAGAACCAGGTGGCCGGCCATAAAATCGCCGACACACCGGTAATGTATGTCAATGGGAAATGAGGGGCTCTTCTGATTGGCTGAGGGCAGTAGACAGCGACCAATCAGAAGAGCCCTTCACATCTCATTGACATAGAATGGTGGATTTGTCGTCCATTCTATGTTAATGATAAGTGAAGAGGACGTCGGAGCTGGAAGTTGGCGGAAAGAAGACAGAAGATCCCCGGGGCCGGACGAAGAGGCGGAGATGGCGGAAAGAAGAGAGAAGACCCCCGGTGCCGGAGGAAGAGGACGTCTGGCCGGACGAAGGACTTGTGGATCGGACGGACGATCAGATGACTAAGAAGGCATGTGTGTGATCGACGGGGGGCGTTAGGTTAGGGGATGGCGGGGGCTTCGGGTGTAGGGCTTTAGGTGTTAGCGACAGCGGCGGGAGCTTAGGAGGTGGCGGGGCTTAGGGGGTAGGGGCTTAGGTGCGGCGGGGCTTAGAGGGTAGGGGGTTAGGTGCGGCGGGGCTTACGGGGTAGGGGCATAGGTGCGGCAGGTCGGGGCTTAGGGTGTAGGGGTGCGGCGGACTTAGGGGGTAGGGGTTTAGGTGCGGCGGGGCTTAGAGGGTAGGGGGTTAGGTGCGGCGGGGCTTACGGGGTAGGGGCATAGGTGCGGCGGGTCGGGGCTTAGGGTGTAGGGGTGCGGCGGACTTAGGGGGTAGGGGTTTAGGTGCGGCGGGTGGGGGCTTGGCGGCGGGAGCTTAGGAGGCGGCGGGGCTTAGGGGGTAGGGGCTTAGGTGCGGCGGGGCTTAGAGGGTAGGGGGTTAGGTGCGGCGGGGCTTACGGGGTAGGGGCATAGGTGCGGCGGGTCGGGGCTTAGGGTGTAGGGGTGCGGCGGACTTAGGGGGTAGGGGTTTAGGTGCGGCAGGTGGGGGCTTGGCGGCGGGAGCTTAGGAGGTGGCGGGGCTTAGGGGGTAGGGGCTTAGGTGCGGCGGGGCTTAGAGGGTAGGGGGTTAGGTGCGGAGGGGCTTACGGGGTAGGGGCATAGGTGCGGCGGGTCGGGGCTTAGGGTGTAGGGGTGCGGCGGACTTAGGGGGTAGGGGTTTAGGTGCGGCGGGTGGGGGTTAGGTGTGGCGGGGCTTACGGGGTAGGGGCATAGGTGCGGCGGGTCGGGGCTTAGGGTGTAGGGGTGCGGCGGACTTAGGGGGTAGGGGTTTAGGTGCGGCGGGTGGGGGCTTGGCGGCGGGAGCTTAGGAAGCGGCGGCGCTTAGGGGGTAGGAACTTAGGTGCGGCGGGGCTTAGAGGGTAGGGGGTTAGGTGCGGCGGGGCTTACGGGGTAGGGGCATAGGTGCGGCGGGTCGGGGCTTAGGGTGTAGGGGTGCGGCGGACTTAGGGGGTAGGGGTTTAGGTGCGGCGGGTGGGGGTTAGGTGCGGCGGGGCTTACGGGGTAGGGGCATAGGTGCGGCGGGTCGGGGCTTAGGGTGTAGGGGTGCGGCGGACTTAGGGGGTAGGGGTTTAGGTGCGGCGGGTGGGGGCTTGGCGGCGGGAGCTTAGGAGGTGGCGGGGCTTAGGGGGTAGGGGCTTAGGTGGGGCGGGGCTTAGAGGGTAGGGGGTTAGGTGCGGCGGGGCTTACGGGGTAGGGGCATAGGTGCGGCGGGTCGGGGCTTAGGGTGTAGGGGTGCGGCGGACTTAGGGGGTAGGGGTTTAGGTGCAGCGAGTGGGGGCTTGGCGGCGGGAGCTTAGGAGGCGGCGGGGCTTAGAGGGTAGGGGGTTAGGTGCGGCGGGGCTCACGGGGTAGGGGCATAGGTGCGGCGGGTCGGGGCTTAGTGTGTAGGGGTGCGGCGGACTTAGGGGGTAGGGGTTTAGGTGCGGCGGGTGGGGGCTTGGCGGCGGGAGCTTAGGAGGCGGCGGGGCTTAGGGGGTAGGGGCTTAGGTGCGGCGGGGCTTAGAGGGTAGGGGGTTAGGTGCGGCGGGGCTTACGGGGTAGGGGCAAAGGTGCGGCGGGTCGGGGCTTAGGGTGTAGGGGTGCGGCGGACTTAGGGGGTAGGGGTTTAGGTGCGGCGGGTGGGGGCTTGGCGGCGGACGGTAGGGGCTTAGGTGCGGCGGGTGTTAGGGGGTAGGGGCTTAGGTGCGGGGGGGCTTAGAGGGTAGGGGCTTCGGCGGCGGGGTAGTGGCTTAGGGGTTAGGTGCGGCAGAGGGTAGTGGCTGCGGCGGGGTAGTGGCTTAGGGCGGCAGGGGGCTGTAGTGTACAGCGCGATGGTATGCTACAGTCCCATGGCGCTTATGGGCATGGGACTGTAGTATACTATAGCGGTGTACACTACAGTCGTATGCCCTTGGCAGGGGGATGTAGTGTACAGCGCGATGGTATACTACAGTCCCATGGCGCTTATGGGCATTGGACTGTAGTATACTATAGCGGTATGGGCTTAGGGCGGCAGGGGGCTGTAGTGTACAGCGCGATGGTATACTACAGTCCCATGGCGCTTATGGGCATGGGACTGTAGTATACTATAGCGGTGTACACTACAGTAGTATGGGCTTCTGTGGCTTGGTTAGTGGTGGGGGCCACGGACAGAGTCCAGGAGAAAGAAACAGCTCGCTAACCAAGCCACCGGAAGCAGCGCCGCTCCGACGGAAGTCAGTTACGGCAATTATATAATAGACTAGCTGTGAGCCCGATGCAAATGCATCGGGATTCTAGAACGTGCATTAATTTGATTATAGTAGTTATAGCTGTTAGCCTGATGCAAATGCATCGGGTATCTAAAATATGTTTATTGTTTTTTTAAACATTTTTAAATAATAATCGCATCATCAATAGCAATAATATAAGCCATAGCATTATTATTAGCAGTAATAGCAGTATTAATAGCATTATTAGCAGTATTATGAGCATTAATAACAGTATTAATAGCATTAATAGCATTATTATTAGCATTAATAGCATTATTAATAGCATTATTAGCATTAATAATAGCATTATTAACATTATTAATAGCATTAATAGCATTATTATTAGCATTAATAGCATTAATAATATCATTATTAGCATTAATAATAGCATTAATAACATTATTATTAGCATTAATAGCATTAATAATAACATTATTAGCATTAATAATAGCATTAATAACATTATTAATAGCATTAATATTATTATTATTAGCATTAATAGCATAAATAATAGCATTATTAGCATTAATAATAGGATTAATAACATTATTAATAGCATTAATAGCATTATTATTAGCATTAATAGCATTAATAATAGCATTATTAGCATTAATAATAGCATTAATAACATTATTAATAGCATTAATAGCATTATTATTAGCATTAATAGCAATATTAATAGCATTAATAGGATACATATTAGCATTAATAGCATTAATAGCATAATTCATAGCATTAATAGCATTATTAATAGCATTAATAGCATTATTATTAGCATTAATAGCATTAATAATAGCATTAATAGCATTAATAATAGCATTAATAACATTATTAATAGCATTAATAGCATTATTATTAGCATTAATAGCATTAATATTGCCATTAATAGGATAAATATTAGCATTGATAGCATTAATAGCATAATTAATAGCATTAATAGCATTATTAATAGCATTAATAGCATTATTATTAGCATTAATAGCATTAATAGGATAAATATTAGCATTAATAGCATTAATAGCATTATTAATAGCATTATTATTGGCATTAATAGCATTAATAATAGCATTATTAGCATTAATAATAGCATTAATAACATTATTAATAGCATTAATAGCATTATTATTAGCATTAATAGCATTATTATTAGCATTAATAGCATTAATAGCATTATTATTAGCATTAATAGCATTAATAAAGCATGAATAGGATAAATATTAGCATTAATAGCAATAATAGCATAATTAATAGCATTAATAGCATTATTAATAGCATTAATAGCATTAATAGGATAAATATTAGCATTAATAGCATTATTAATAGCATTAATAATACCATTAATAGGATAAATATTAGCATTAATAGAATTAATAGCATAAATAATAGCATTAATAGCATTATTAATAGCATTAATAGCATTATTATTAGCATAAATAGCATTTATAATAGCATTATTAGCATTAATAATAGCATTAATAACATTATTAATAGCATTTAATAGCATTATTATTAGCATTAATAGCATTAATAATAGCATTATTAGCATTAATAATAGCATTAATAACATTAATAGCATTAATAGCATTATTATTAGCATTAATAGCAATATTAATAGCATTAATAGGATAAATATTAGCATTAATAGCATTAATATCATAATTAATAGCATTAATAGCATTATTATTAGCATTAATAGCATTAATAATAACATTAATAGCATTAATAATAGCATTAATAACATTATTAATAGCATTAATAGCATTATTAATAGCATTAATAGCATTATTATTAGCATTAATAGCATTAATAATAGCATTATTAGCATTTAATAATAGCATTAATAACATTATTAATAGCATTAATAGCATTATTATGAGCATTAATAGCATTAATAGTATTATTAATAGCATGAATAGCATTATTAATAGCATTAATAGGATTAATAGCATTATTAATAGCATTATTAATAGCATTAATAGCATAAATAATAGAATTAATAGCATAAAAAATAGCATATAATATGCATTAGTATTAGCATAAAGAGCATTAATAGCAATATTATTAGCATGAATAGCATTATTAATAGCATTAATAGCATTAATAGGATAAATATTAGCATTAATAGCATAATTAATAGCATTAATAGCATTATTAATAGCATTAATAGCATTATTATTAGCATTAATAGCATTAATAATAGCATTATTAGCATTAATAATAGCATTAATAGCATTATTAATTAGCATTAATAGCATTAATAGCATTATTATTAGCATTAATAGCATTAATAATACCATTAATAGGATAAATATTAGCATTTAATAGCATTAATAGCATTATTAATAGCATTAATAGCATTATTATTAGCATAAATAGCATTAATATAGCATTATTAGCATTAATATAGCATTAATAACATTATTAATAACATTAATAGCATTATTATTAGCATTAATAGCATTAATAATAGCATTATTAGCATTAATAATAGCATTAATAACATTATTAATAGCATTAATAGCATTATTATTAGCATTAATAGCATTAATAATAGCATTATTAGCATTAATAATAGCATTAATAACATTATTATTAGCATTAATAGCATAATTATTAGCATTAATAGCATTATTATTAGCAGTAATATCATTATTATTAGAATGTTTTTTTAAATTATTATTTTTTATTTAATTATTTATTATTTTTTATTTATTTTTTTATTATTTTTAATTATTTTTTTTTTATTATTAAATTTATTATTTAGGATGAGACCCAGTTCTCATTCAGGTCCGCTGGAAGGGCTGATATAATTAGCATATATTTATTTTTTTTATTATTATTTTTATTGAATAATTATTATTATTTATTTATTTTTTTATTATTTTTTTATTATTTTTTAATTATTTTTTTTATTGTTAAATTTATTATTTAGGCTGAGACCCAGTTCTCATTCAGGTCCGCTGGAAGGGCTGATAATAAAAAAAATAAATATATGCTAATTTTATTATTTTTATTGAATTATTTATTATTTTTTATTTATTTTTTTATTATTTTTTAATTATTTTTTAATTATTTTTTTTATTATTAAATTTATTATTTAGGCTGAGACCCAGTTCTCATTCAGGTCCGCTGGAAGGGCTGATATAATTAGCATATATTAATTTTTTTTTATTATTATTTTTATTGAATTATTTATTAATTTTTATTTATTTTTTTTTATTATTTTTTTATTATTTTTTAATTATTTTTTTATTATTAAATTTATTATTTAGGCTGAGACCCAGTTCTCATTCAGGTCCGCTGGAAGGGCTGATATAATTAGCATATATGTTTTTTTTTTATTATTATTTTTATTGAATTATTTATTATTTTTTATTTTTTTTCTTATTATTTTTAATTATTTTTTAATTATTTTTTTTATTATTTAATTTATTTATTTTTTTAAGTCAGACTGAGACGCAGTTCTCATTCAGGTCCGCCTTTTTTTTTTTTTTATTATTATTTTTATTTAATTATTTATTATTTTTTATTTATTTTTTTATTATTTTTTAATTATTTTTAAATTATTTTTTTATTATTTAATTTATTTATTTTTTTAAGTGAGAGTGAGACACAGGTCTCATTCAGGTCCGCATTTTTTTTTTTTTTTTTTTATTATTATTTTTATTTAATTATTTATTATTTTTTATTTATTTTTTTATTATTTTTTAATTATTTTTAAATTATTTTTTTTATTATTTAATTAATTTATTTTTTTAAGTCAGAGTGAGACGCAGTTCTCATTCAGGTCCGCCTTTTTTTTTCCCCATTGACATACATTACCGGTGTGTCGGCGATTTTATGGCCGGCCACCTGGTTCTATTTGTCGGCCCTAAAATCGCGGACACACCGCTAATGCATGTCTATGGGCAGTCAGCTCGAATTCTGATTGGTCGGCGTTCAATCCGAAATCGGGCTGACTGCCCATAGAGATGCATTAGCGGTGTGTCCGCGATTTTAGGGCCGACAAATAGAACCAGGTGGGCGGCCATAAAATCGCCGACACACCGGTAATGTATGTCAATGGGGAAAAAAAAAGGCGGACCTGAATGAGAACTGCGTCTCAGTTTTGAGGGGCTCTTCTGATTGGCTGAGGGCAGTATACAGCGACCAATCAGAAGAGGGCCTCAGATCTCATTGAGGTAGAATGGGGGATTTTTCGTCCATTCTATCTTAATGAGAAGGAAGAGGACGTCGGAGGTGGAAGTTTGCGAAAAGAAGACAGAAGATCCCCGGGGCCGGACGAAGAGGCGGAGATGGCGGAAAGAAGAGAGAAGACCTCCGGGGCCGGAGGAAGAGGACGCCTGGCCGGACGGAGGAGTTGTGGATCGGACGGACGATCAGATGACTTGAAGTCATGTAAGTGATCGACGGGGACGTTAGGTTAGGGGACGGCGGGGGCTTGGGGTGTAGGGCTTTAGGTGTTAGCGGTGTGAGCTTAGGAGGCGGCGGGGCTTAGGGGATAGGGGCTTAGGTGCGGCGGGGCTTAGGGGGCAGGGGGGGGTAGGGGTTTAGGTGCGGAATCGGGGGTAGGGGGTTAGGTGCGGCTTATGGGGTAGGGGCTTGCGGCAGAGGGTAGTGGCTGTGGCGGGGTAGTGGATTAGGGCATCAGGGGGTAGGGGCTTCGGCGGCGGGGTAGTGGGTTAGGGTTTAGGGCGGCAGGGGGTAGGGGCTTCGGCGGCGGGGTAGTGGGTTAGGGGTTAGGGCGGTTAGGGGTAGGGGCTGCTGCGGCGGGGTCGGCGGCGGGGTAGTGGGTTAGGGCGGCAGGGGGTAGTGGCTTGCGGCAGAGGTCGGGGTAGTGGCTTAGGGGTAGGGGCTGCTGGTTAGGGCGGCAGGGGGTAGTGCTTAGGGGTAGGGGCTGCTGCGGCGGGGTCGGCAGGGGGTAGGGGCTTGCGGGGTATTGGCTTAGAGGTAGGGCTGCTGCGGCGGGGTAGTGGGTTAGGGCGGCAGGGGGTAGGGGCTTGCGGCAGAGGTCGGGGTAGTGGCTTAGGGGTAGGGGCTGATGCTGGGGGGTCGGGGTAGTGGCTTAGGGGTAGGGGCTGATGCTGGGGGGTCGGGGTAGTGGCTTAGGGGTAGGGGCTGCTGGTTAGGGCGGCAGGGGGTAGTGCTTAGGGGTAGGGGCTGCTGCGGCGGGGTCGGCGGCGGGGGTAGTGGGTTAGGGCGGCAGGGGGTAGTGGCTTGCGGCAGAGGTCGGGGTAGTGGCTTAGGGGTAGGGGCTGCTGGTTAGGGCGGCAGGGGGTAGTGCTTAGGGGTAGGGGCTGCTGCGGCGGGGTCGGCAGGGGGTAGGGGCGTGCGGGGTATTGGCTTAGAGGTAGGGGGCTGCTGCGGCGGGGTAGTGGGTTAGGGCGGCAGGGGGTAGGGGCTTGCGGCAGAGGTCGGGGTAGTGGCTTAGGGGTAGGGGCTGATGCTGGGGGGTCGGGGTAGTGGCTTAGGGGTAGGGGCTGATGCTGGGGGGTCGGGGTAGTGGCTTAGGGGTAGGGGCTGCTGTGGCGGGGTAGTGGGTTAGGTAGGCAGGGGGTAGGGGCTTGCGGGGTAGTGGCTTAGGGCTTGCGGCAGAGGTGGAGGTAGTGGCTTAGGGGTAGGGGCTGATGCCGGGGGGTAGGGGCTTGCGGCAGAGGTCGGGGTAGTGGTTTAGGGGTAGGGGCTGCTGCGGCGGGGTAGTGGGTTAGGGCGGCAGGGGGTAGTGGCTTGCGGCAGAGGTCGGGGTAGTGGCTTAGGGGTAGGGGCTGCTGGTTAGGGCGGCAGGGGGTAGTGCTTAGGGGTAGGGGCTGCTGCGGCGGGGTCGGCGGCGGGGTAGTGGGTTAGGGTGGCAGGGGGTAGTGGCTTGCGGCAGAGGTCGGGGTAGTGGCTTAGGGGTAGGGGCTGCTGGTTAGGGCGGCAGGGGGTAGTGCTTAGGGGTAGGGGCTGCAGCGGCAGGGGGTAGTGCTTAGGGGTAGGGGCTGCTGCGGCAGGGGGTAGTGCTTAGGGGTAGGGGCTGCTGCGGCAGGGGGTAGTGCTTAGGGGTAGCGGCTGCTGCGGCGGGGTCGGTAGGGTCTTGCGGGGTAGTGGCTTAGAGGTAGGGGCTGCTGCGGCGGGGTAGTGGGTTAGGGCGGCAGGGGGTAGGGGCAGAGGTCGGGGTAGTGGCTTAGGGGTAGGGGCTGGTGGTTAGTGCGGCAGGGGGTAGGGGCTTGCGGCAGAGGTCGGGGTAGTGGCTTGAGGTAGGGGCTGCTGCGGCGGGGTCGGCAGGGGGGCTTGTAGCAGAGGGTAGTGGTAGTTCGGCAACGGTGTAGGCTGTAGTGTACAGCGCGATGGTATACTACAGTCCCATGGCGCTTATGGGCATGGGACTGTAGTATACTATAGCGGTGTACACTACAGTAGTATGGGCTTAGGGTAGTGTGAGTTCTGCGACGGTGTACAGCGCGATGGCTGTAGTGTACAGCGCGATGGTATACTACAGTCCCATGGCGCTTATGGGCATGGGACTGTAGTATACTATAGCGGTGTACACTACAGTAGTATGGGCTTCGGCTTCGGTGGCTTGGTTAGCGTGTGTAGCGACTCGCAATGCCCGCTTCGCGTGCATTGCTTCGCTAGGCTGCAGCGACTCGCAATGCCCGCTTTGCGGGCATTGCTTCGGGAGTCGCCGTGGCCGCTACGCATAGGTTTTTCAGGACTCGTCTGTTATTTCTGGGTAGTTATCAACCTCATCTGATAAGTGTATATGTTATGTGTCAGACGAGACTCAGAAGCCACCAAAAAATGTATATATATATACCCCTTATTCGCCTTTAGTGTACATTTATTTATTTTTACAGCACCCAGAGTGTGATTGGGGTATATTACATCAACGGGGGCAAATATGGGTATGTGATAAGAATTTGTTGTAGACCTACCAGCAACTGTATAATACGCTTTTGTTGGTCCCTCCGTTTTACTTCAGCTTCTTTATTTTAGTCAAAGACACTGTAATGTTATAGAATAAAGATATAAATCTATTATACATATGACCCCATACAGGTTTTGCCCTATACACTCACGTTCTGTGTAATGAAATGGAATCAAAGTCCCTTTTTCTCCTTTTTTTCTTTTTGTTCCTGGTTTGCCTTGCTCACAGGTACCTATGTAAATCAGTAGGCATTAGTATAGTTTATGGAGATCAATTAAGGGATAAAGAATTGCACACCAACCTCCTATGTAGTTCTGATGGAGTAGGATATATGTGGAGCCCACTGGGACGGGGTACTCGGTACCGGAGCGGGGTACTGATGGGGATGTCACGGAGGTCCTGGTCCGGACCGTGTCCCGGGTTCACACAAGTAAATGGGGGGTATTTACAAGGGATAAATGTTTGTCGTGACGCCACCCATGGGTTGTGGTTAGGGTGACCACCGCTGCTGCAGAACCTCCGGGGATGATTCTTGGCAGCTTAAGGCCATGTGCACACGCTGAGTATTTGATGAGTTTTTTACCTCAGGATTTGTAGACAAAACCAGGAGTGGAGCAATCAGATGAAAAGTCTAATAGAAACACCTGCACCACTTCTGTATTTAATTATCCACTCCTGGTTTTGGCTACAAATCCTGAGGTAAAAAACTCATCAAATTCTCAACGTGTGCATGTGGCCTTAGATGGAACGGCTCTCCGCAGATAGAGCCTGGTTCCCCGGGACAGTAGTAATTAAAGTCTATGATGGATGTTATAGAAGTTGCAGGAAAGGAATGACAGTGGAGACGTTGGCGGCTTGTGGGGGAGATTAGGGCTTGAGTAGAAGGATCTCACAAACTCACGGTTCTGAAGCTTTCCAAAGCTTTACTGTAGATGTTCTTTACAGAGAATTGTCCACGGAGTCTGTACTGGGGCCGGGTTGCTCCCACCATGTCCGGGTCCTCAGCTTCCCCTGCTGCGCTGTGTGTTGTGGCCCTGCTGCTGCTTCTAGCTGAGCTGCTGGCACTGTCTCTCCTCACAGGTACCCCCTTTGCTAGGCAACTTGAGTCTTCCTTGTGCTTCTGACCCCGCCGTGTTGCTTCGCTCAGGTACAGTGTTGATCTACAACCTCCACTAACCCAGTATTTACTGTGCTGTGTGTGTCAGTCACAGTTTCAGATCCAGTATCCGATCTGTGCGCTCCTCCAGGGCGAGTGGTGATGTCACTCAGTCTCCCAGATGTGTTCCTCTGTCTTCTGTTCTCCTTCCCTCAGACCCTGACTAGACCTGGAATTGATGAGCAGACTGTAGAGAAGCCTGACACAGCTCCTTTACTCTACAGTCTCTCTCAGTTCTCCCAGGAACTGGACTCTTCACAGAACTCCTACGTACTGAACTAACTACTTCCTCTTGACCCAAAGTATATAAGGGAGCTGGTTTAGCTCCCCCTCCTGGCCCAGAGGTGCTAGTGTAGTGTCAGTGTTGTGTGGGGAGGGAACCCGTGTGATGTTACTGTGGCACATTAACCCTTGGGGTGCCACATTCCCCCTTAGTTAAAGACAGTACTCCGGGACTGTGGAAAACAAGTAAACAAACAGGTAATACAGTTAATTTTTACAGAGACTTAAAAGTAAATAGTACAAAAATCACTAAAGTTCGAAAAGAGTCCAAAAATTCAAAAAGCAGTCTTTCCGGGGGTTTAGTCTATTGCCTCTGGGCTCATGAATATATACAAGAAAATTTGTACCACAACCAGTCCGTGGTATATATGGTCCATAAATTATCAAGAGAAGTTCAAAGTTCAAGAATTTATCACAAGTTCGTACAAGATAGTCTCTGTAGGTACCGGGCTTTTTTAACGTTGCATTAATTATGTACATTCGTCCACAGGTGTATCTGCTTAGGAGGCCTGGGTTCGCTACACCACCCCCAGGCACTTGCTTTCCCTAACTTAATGTGGATGGGGGTCAATCTAGTTCCTCCACCCTCTTGGACACGGTCTACCGGGTTCAATTTACATTTACATAAACATATTTACACTTTACAGTTAATTTGACATTTCAATCTTTGTACCTAGCTGGTAACTGACCCTTGGTACTACGCTCTGATCTGCGTATTTCTGGCGTACTTAGCATGATGGTGTGGGTGGACGTGTACCTACTTGGGGTGTCTGGTACAATGGCAGATGGAGGTCTGACTGTAGGACTGGCAAGTTCACTGGGACCAGGAATTGGTTCTTCCTCTACGGGTTCTACTTCCAGTTCTTCAGGTCTTGGGACTTCTGGTAATACTGGTTCTGGTGTTGGTTCCACTATTGGAGGGAAAGCAATCATTGGTACTACAACTGCTCCGTAGTAATTTGGCCATGTTTTGGGGAAATCTCCTAGTACCGTATGGAATACTTCTTCTTTCTCTTTGACAGGTTGGACCTGTACGGGTTCTGTTACTTCAGGGTTTCAGGACACGGTTTGAGATGGTCTCTGGACACAACTATTAAAGTTCTTCCTTCGTCTTTACTTATTAGACACGTTTTAGCATTGTCTAAGTTAGATTATAAGACTGTGTATGGGGTGGTTTCCCACTGATTATCCAATTTGTTAGTGCGTCTCTTTCCCTTGAGAACTTGCTCACCAGGTTGTTATGGAGTTGCTTGAGCACGTTGGTTATAGGTTCTCTCTTGTCTTGCTCTAGCTTGCTGAAGATTTTTCTCTACGCACTCTTGTACTTGACGATACTGTTGTTGACGTAGGGTATTGTGACGGGGTGTAAGGCAGAGCAAGAAGGGACAACAGGCCTAGGGACGATCCAACAGATTTATTAACAAGAACTCTGGAACCACACACGCAGGTAGATCTACAGAGTCCACAATTAGTCCAACGGAAACAGATTCGGGGGCACCTCCCGATAATCCTTGTGCCAGATAACAAAGCAATAGTCCACACGAGTCCAATGGATTCCACACAATCCAACGGACGACGAGATCTGGCCTCAGCTCAGGTCTTGTTCCTGTCCCGTCCACAGTCCACTCTCATCTGATCTTAAAAATAAGAATGTATTGTCCTGTGCCTGTGGATCCACCCCTAGAGGGAGAAGGGTTCACACCCTCCCATTCAATGGTTTGGTCCATCAGAAGAGTCTAGGATAGTTGGCTCCGGTGTGTCTGCGAGGATGTGTATTGCAGGTTATCTTCTGCTTAGGAAACAATAGGGGGAATTCCACTAGCTGTTGACACAAGCCTAAATTACATTATGGCTCAGGGCTGCAAGTATTGGGGGAAGGAGACAGTTAAGTTGCATCTAATAGAAGCCAGAGAATAGTTACATACATCACATGGCATTATTATACAAATACAGGAGAGGGAAAACTACATATCATGACAGGTATCCCAATCGGATTCTTCAACTTCTGTGTCTGGTTTTACGATTCCCATATCTAAGTCAATTGGCAGCTTACTGGGTCTTGCACGCATAAAGTAGGCTGGGGTGCAGTTTGTAGAACTCACTAGAACATGGTTGTATAAGTCTACCAAATCGGGTAATTTATCTGGCCATTGATTTCTTTCTGACTCTGGTAATGTTTTTAACAGGTCAATTACAATATGGTTCATTTTCTCGCATAAACCATTTGTTTGGGGATGGTACGCTGTCGTGCGGATCTTATTACAGCCGTACATATTGCAGAATTCCTGGAAAATCTCTGATTCAAAAGCTGTACCTTGATCTGCAAGGACATGTTCCGGGTAACAATGCGGTCTACAGAAATGTGTCTGAAATGCTCTTGCAGCTATCTTCGCTGTCAGGTCCTTGACGGGTACCACCACTAAGAAGCGTGAGTAATGGTCCACGTTGGTTAAGGCATAGACATAGCCTGACCGGCTTGGTGACAACTTGACGTGGTCTAATGCAACTAGTTCAAATAGTTGCTTAGTTACTATGGACTGGAGTGGAGCTCTCTGTTGATCTTTTCTTCTGAGGTTGCACGGGCCACATCTTCTACATCAATCTTCAATTGATTTTCTCATGCCAACCCAGTAGAATCTCTCTCTTAAGAGCACTTTAAACTTCTTCCATCCGAAATGACCTGCACCGTTGTGGTAGGCTTCTAAGACCATTCTGACGTCTCTCTTGGGTGGGATTATCTGCCAGACCAGTTCACGTTTTTTAGAGTTGGTATGCCTTTTGCAGAGCTTCCCTTGATACAGGAACAACTTGCCTTTCTCTTTCCAGAGTTGTTGGGTCTCAGCCGGAGCATTCTGATTAGGGTACGCACCTTGTTGTGTAAGCAGTTCTTTTACTAGTTTCACAGCCGGGTCTCTATCCTGGGTGTCAGCCCATCCATGGTGTGCTAATGGGTTGAGACTTGCCTGTTTTTCTCTTTGGTAGATGCCAGGTTGATACTTGTCTACTTTTGAGTGATAAAAGGCCGGTAGTTCAATTTCTTCCAACTCTTCCGGTTCCTCTTCCACGTCTTCCAGGTGTGGCATCCGAGATAAGGCATCTGCGTTCCCGTTCTTGCGGCCTGCCCTATATTTGATGACAAAATTGTAGTTAGACAGCCGGGCTATCCATCGCTGCTCCAATGCACCTAATTTTGCTGAATCCAGGTGGGTCAACGGGTTGTTATCCGTGTAGATAGTGAATTCTGCAGCTGCCAAATAGTGCTTGAAACGTTCAGTTACAGCCCAAACTACTGCCAGTAGTTCTAACTTGAAGGAGCTGTAGTTCTCGGGATTTCTTTCCTTAGGCCGGAGTTTTCTGCATGCAAAGGCAATAACTCTCTCTTTGCCTCCTTGCTTCTGTGACAGTACTGCTCCCAGTCCCACGTTGCTGGCATCCGTGTACACAATGAATGGTTGATGGTAATCCAGATATGCCAGGATCTCTTCTCCTGTCAGTGCACAGTTCAGCTTGTTGAAGGAGTCTTCCTTCTTTTCACTCCACTGGATAGGAGGAGTATGGGTTGAAGATCTTTTTGACTGTCCTACCAGGATGTCTTGCAGGGGAGCTGCTAGCTTCGTGAATCCTCTGATAAATCTTCGGTAATAGCCTACCAGGCCCAGGAATTGCCTCACTTCTTTCATGTTTGTAGGTCTTGGACAATCCCTTATCACTGTGACTTTATCAGGATTCGGTGCTACTCCCTCTGAACTCATGACGTGTCCCAGGTACTGTACCTTTGGCTTAAGAAGGTGGCATTTGGATGGCTTGATTTTCATGCCATATCAGGATAAGGCCTCAAACACTTCTGTCAGGTCTTGGAGATGTTGCTCATATGTCTTGGAGTAGACTATGATGTCATCTAGGTACAGGAGGACAGTTTCAAAGTTCTTATGTCCTAAGCAGCTCTCTATCAGGTGTTGGAAGGTCCTGGGAGCATTGCAGAGTCCGAACGGCATACAATTGAACTCACAGAGGCCCATCGGCGTAGTAAACGCTGTCTTCTCCTTGTATGCCTCTGCCACAGGAACCTGCCAGTACCCACTAGTCAGATCAAGGGTGGAAAAGTAGTTAGCAGATTTTAATGCAGCTAATGACTCCTCAATCCTAGGTAATGGGTATGCATCCTTATGTGTGATGCGGTTGATCTGCCGGTAATCTACGCACATTCTCATGGTCCCGTCCTTCTTTTTAACTAACACTAGAGGTGCTGCCCAGGGGCTACAACTATCTCTTATTACCCCTGCAGCTTTCATTTATTTGAGCAGGTCTGTGGTGGTTTGGTAGTGAGCAGGTGGTAATGGTCTATACCTCTCTTTTATAGGCTGATGGTTACCTGTGGGTATAGTGTGCTCTACCCTTTAATTTGCCCAAAGTCTAATGGGTGTTTGCTGAATATTTGCTCATATTCTTTCACTACCCGGTATACTCCATGCTTTTGATGGGGAGGTGTAGAACTGGTACCCACATGTAGCTTTTGGCACCAATCCTCCAGCTTTTTCCTTGAACCATTGTCATCCGCCTGGCTTGACGGGTCCAAGGGCTCGACGGCTGTGATGGCATTATTATCAACCGTGTTCAATTTAGCCATGGTAGCATACATTGGTAATGTGATCTCATCCTTCCGCAGTTTAGTAGGCATAATGGCACTCTTCCCCGGTGTACCTCAACCACTTCCATGCTGTGAGTATAGTAGGTCTACTGTCTGAGTACACGGGTTCTATCAGGGCTTGATAGTCTTGCCCTTTAATGCCTATTGCGGCTCTACACCAGACCATAGTCGGCCATTCCTACGTGCGAGTTGTGCGGCCGCACAGGGCGCCGGCCGCCAGGGGGCGCTGCAGGGAGCAAGTCACTTTCACTTTCTGCTGCATCAGGCTCGGACTGGGCCTCCATGCCGCTGGCCCTTTAAAATCCCATCTGAGTCCTGTGCACGTGCAAGTCCTCTCTGACAAGAGAGCACAGGGCTCTCTCTGGCCAGTATCAGTGTCTGCAATTGTTTTTGTGGGTGGAGTCCACCCTCTACACACCAGTCGCGGGGGTCCCGCACTGTCTGCTTGATTCATCGCAGGCTCTAGTGATTGCTGATCCACAAATCAGACAGCAGGAAACAATCACTAGAGCCTGCAATGTGTGCTACCTGCTCTCTGATTGGTGCACAAGCCATCACTGTAGGTTACAGTGTGCCGTGCTCTGCATCAGCAATAGGAGAGCAGGAAGCAGTGAGCAGACTGTGCAGCACCGCTGAGGAGATGCTGCTCCACACCATGAAAGTTCTTACAGAAGCTGTAAGTAACAGCAAAGTTAACTATCTCCCTGCTGCTTAGATGTGTGTTTATGGGGATGTGTGTATGTGGGGTGCGTGTATGTGTTTATGGGTGTTTATATAGGGTGTGTGTATGTGGGGTGTATATAGGTGTCTGTGGGGTGTGTATGTATGTGTATATGGGGTGTGTATATTTGGGGTTTATATAGGTGTCTGTGTGTGTATATGGGGTGTGTATATGTGGGGTTTATATAGGTGTCTGTGTGTGTATATGGGTGTGTGTGTATATGGAGGTGTGTGTATGCGGGGTGTATATACTGTAGGTGTGTGTGTGTGTGTGTGTATATATAGGGGTTTGTGTATGTGGGGTGTGTGTATATAGGTGTCTGTGGGGTGTGTGTGTATGTATGTGTACATGGGTGTGTGGGGGGGTGTATAAAGGTGTGTGTATATGGGAGAGGGTGTGTGTGTATGTGGGGTGTATAAAGGTGTCTGTGGGGTGTGTGTATGTGTGTGTATATGGGGTGTGTATATGTGGGGTTTACATAGGTGTCTGTGTGTGTATATGGGTGTGTGTGTATATGGAGGTGTGTGTATGTGAGGTGTGTGTATATAGGTGTGTATATAGGTGTCTGTGGGGGGTGTGTATGTATGTGTACATGGGTGTGTGTGTATGGGGTGTATATAGGTGTGTGTGTGTATATTGGAGAGGGTGTGTGTATATGGGGTGTATGTATGTGGGGTGTATATAGGTGTCTGTGTGTGTATATGGAGGTGTGTGTGTATGTGGGGTGTATTTAAGTGTGTGTATCTGGGATGTGTGTATGTGTATGTGAGGGTGTGTGTATGTGGGGTGTGTGTATATGGGTGTGTATGTGGGGTGTATATAGGTGTCTGTGGGTGGTTGTGTATGTATGTGTATATGGGTGTGTGTGGGGGGGTGTATATAAGTGTGTGTATGTGTGTGTGTATGTGGGGTGGGTGTATATAGGTGTCTGTGTGTATATGGGTGGGTGTATATGGGTGTGTGTATGTGGGGTGTGTGTATCTGTATATGGGTGTGTATGTGGGGTGTATATAGGTGTGTGTATGTGGGGTGTGTCTATGTGTATATGGGGGTGTATGTGTGTGTATGGGGATTATAGGGGTAGATAGGGGTGAAACCCAGCTAGAGGGGTTAGACAATGTGGGGCAGCGCCTGGATTGCAAGTCAGGAAACACGTGGAGCCCGGTAGTAGTTCAAACAGGACCCGGTGTTTATTGCTGATACACACAGCGATGGCACAGTCTGCCGGAATCCGGGTCGCAGCCGGGTACACAAGACACAGTTCATATAACGTACCCGGGTCCTTCAGGCCAAAGGCTTCCGTTATGGGTCACCCCGAGTTCCTCCAGCCCTCCTGGGCTAGGCCGTGTTAGTATAGCACACGGCCCCCTGGAACTCCAGACCTCTCCTGTCTATCTCTGCTGCTCTTGCAGCTAAGGCACAATTCTGTGTACAAGGAACCCCGCCCTGCCTCCTGCTCAGGCTTTTAACTCCGTGTCTCCTTCCGGGACCTTGCAAGACCCGGAGCGGAGGGAGCGGACCGTCCCTTTCTCTCACACCCTACACCGGGCTCAATACGTGACAGTGCGCATTCTGGGGGAGACATAGCGCCCCTCGCATATGATCCCCCGCACTGTCTCACATACCCCCCCCTCGGTTCAAACTTGTGGGGTTGAACCCCAGCCAACAAACAGGGCGCCCGGGACAGGGCATCCGCATTACCCTGCAACTTGCCAGCCCGATGCTCCCCCGTAAAACGGAAGTTTTGGAGGGACAGTAACCACCGGGTGACCTGAGCGTTCCGTTCTTTGGCATTGCGCATCCAGACCAAGGGAGCGTGATCCGTAACCAACCGGAACTGCCGCCCGAGCAAATAATAACGTAGGGACTCCAAGGCCCATTTAACAGCCAAGCACTCCTTCTCCACTACGCTATAATTCTTTTCCGCCGGGGACAATTTCCGGCTCAAGTAAGTGACCGGATGCTCAATTCCGCCCACTTCTTGCGACAGCACAGCCCCAAGCCCCACCTCCGAGGCGTCTGTTTGTACAACGAAGGCCTTCGTGAAGTTAGGACTGATGAGGACGGGCTGCCCGCACAAGGCCAACTTCATGGACTGAAAGGCCGCCTCTGCTTGGGGATTTCATCGCATCAAAGCAGATTTCTTCCCTTTTAACAGGTCGGACAGGGCCGCCGTTCGCCCAGCAAAATTGGGTATGAAGCGTCGGTAGTACCCAACTATGCCGAGGAACGCCCTCACCTGTTTGGTAGACACTGGTCGGGGCCAATTTTGAATGGCCTCGATTTTGTTTATTTGGGGTTTGATAACCCCTCGCCCAATCACATACCCAGGTACCGGGCCTCCTCGAGCCCCATGGCGCATTTTTTTGGATTTGCTGTCAGGCCTGCTGCCCGGAGCGAATCCACCACGGCCTGAACCTGGGATAAGTGGGTATGCCAATCCGGACTAAAGATGATGATGTCATCTAGGTAGGCGGATGCGTACTTCCGATGAGGTTCTAACACTATGTCCATGAGCCGCTGGAATGTGGCCGGGGCTCCATGCAACCCAAAAGGCAACACGACGTAGTGATAGAGACCTTCCGGAGTAACAAAGGCGGTTTTTTTCTTGGCCGCCTCTGTTAGCGGCACCTGCCAGTACCCTTTTGTCAGATCGAGCGTTGTGAAGTACTGGGCTTGCCCCAGTCTTTCAATCAACTCATCCACCCGGGGCATGGGATATAAATCAAACTTAGACACTTCATTTAGCTTACGGAAATCGTTGCAGAACCGCAACGATCCGTCCGGCTTTGGAATGAGCACTATGGGACTAGCCCATTCGCTCCGGGATTCTTCTATCACGCCTAACTTAAGCATGTGTTTAACTTCGGCCGCGATGGCTTGCCGTCTGGCCTCGGGTACCCGATAAGGTTTTACTCGCACTTTAACCCGGGGCTCAGTGACAATGTCATGTTGAATGACCGAAGTGCGTCCGGGCAGGTCAGAGAACACGTCAGGATTCTGCTGTACCAACTTTCGAGCCTCCCGTCGTTGGGCCTTAGTGAGGGTGTCGCTTATTTGTACCCCTTCGGTATCCCTTGGGGCCGAAAGGACAGGGTCTCCGGGTGCATCGGACGCCTCCATGATCAGGCACTCCCGGTCTTTCCACGCTTTAAGCAAATTTACGTGGTATAGCTGCACGGGTTTCCTTTTCCCGGGCTGGTATACCTTGTAATTGACCTCCCCTACTTTTTCCCGGATTTCATAGGGCCCTTGCCATTTGGCCAATAATTTGCTTTCCGTTGTGGGCACTAAGACCAATACCCGGTCCCCCACCTCAAAGGTCCTAACGGTGGCCCGTGTATTATACCCGCGGCTTTGCGCTCCTTGGGCATCCATTAGGTGCTCTTTTACAATAGGTCGGACCGCTGTGATCCGGTCCTGCATTTTCGCCACGTGGTCGATCACGCTCCTATAGGGTGTGGGTTCCTGTTCCCACGTCTCTTTGGCAACATCCAATAGCCCTCTAGGATGCCGGCCGTACAACAGTTCAAAGGGGGAAAACCCCGTAGACGACTGTGGTACCTCCCGGATGGCGAACATTAGATAGGGCAATAACATGTCCCAATCCTTTCCGTCCTTTGCTACCACTTTTTTTAGCATGGACTTCAGGGTTTTATTAAACCGCTCAACTAACCCGTCGGTCTGGGGATGATACACCGAAGTGCGCAGCTGTTTTATGTTGAGCAGTTTACATAGTTCCCGGGTCACTTTGGACATAAAAGGAGTCCCCTGATCCGTGAGGATTTCCTTAGGTAGTCCTAGGCGACAGAACATAGCAAACAGTTCCCGGGCAATCAGCTTCGCCGATGTGCGGCGTAACGGAATCGCCTCCGGGTACCGGGTGGCGTAGTCGACAACCACGAGTATATGTTGGTGGCCTCGTGCTGACTTCACTATAGGCCCCACCAAATCCATTGCGATCCGTTCAAAAGGTTCCTCTATAACGGGGAGAGGTACCAATGGACTACGGAAGGTAGCAATGGGAGTGGTCAGCTGACATTCCGGGCAGGAGTCACAGTACCTCTGGACGTCCGCATACACGCCCGGCCAGAAGAACCTCCGCAAGATGCGTTCTTGCGTTTTTTTAGCCCCAAGGTGGCCCCCTAGCAGGTGGGAGTGGGCCATCTCTAGGACCGCCCGGCGGTGTGGCTGCGGCACTACCAGTTGGTCCACGACCTCATCCCTGATTTTGTCCACCCTATAGAGTAACTCCCGGTTAATCACCATGCGTGGAAATACATTCTCTGCCCCCGGCTGCTGAGCTACCCCGTTTACTTCTGTTACCCTTTCTCTGGCCCTGGTCAGTGTGGGGTCCTGTAGCTGGGCTGTCCCAAACGCTCCCCGGGACACTTCCAACTCTGGAAGCGGTGGGGTCTCCTCGACCTCTCCTGCCAATACGTCTAGCGGGAACCTATCGGGGTGACACTCTAGCCCTATGTTGGCGACCCCTACGGCAGGTGTCCCGGTCTCAGGGTCGTCGGGTTCAGCACCCTGATGCCCTGGCATCAGGGGAGGGTTACTCCTCCCTCCCCATAAGGACCAAAACAATGGTAAGTCTCTTCCCAGCACAGTCCCGTAGGGTAGAGAGTTTACCACTCCAACCACGTGGGTCACTTCTCCACATGGAGTGGATAGAGTCACCTCCGTGGTTGGATACTCGCGTAGGTCCCCGTGTATACACCGGACCCCGATCAATCCCCCAGTGAGTTGCAACCCGGGGATTAAGGACGCCCGAACCAGCGTCACCAAACTGCCGGAGTCCAAGAGAGCTTCCGCTCTGTGTCCATTAATGAGCACGGGCACAGATGTGGTTCCGTTAGGGGATCCACCACATCGGCGGTGAACACGGGGCTGGCATACATCGAGAGCCGGCGTGTGAACCCGCAGTCCATGGGTTCCGCCGTTAGTGGGCAATAGGCAGCCACATGTCCCGGTCCTTTGCACCGCCAGCACCACGTAGCAGTGGCAGCGCTGGGCCGGAAGCTCCTTCTTGGGGAGCCTGGTCTCCTGCCAGCCCCGTTCTGGGGTATCCTCTCAGCAGGTACGTTTTTAGGAGAGTCCCCTGGGGATGGACGTACACCTTTACCGGCTCCGGAGGCCGGCGTAACTGCCGCAGTGGGGCAGAGTCCCGTATGAACTCCTGGGTGGCTGTATATCGCTCTACCAAGCTAACCACCTGGTCCAAGGTACCCGGGTCCCCTTGCCCCACCCAACGCTGTATCGCAACCGGCAGAGTCCGTACCAGCCGGTCGACCACCACCCTTTCCACCATCTGTCCCGGAGTCAAGCTCTCAGGCTGGAGCCACCGCTTCACCAACTGCAACAAGTCATACGCCTGGGAGCGAGCCGGCTTGGACTCCACGTAGGACCAGGAAAACACCCGTTGGGCTCGGACATAAGTATTGACCCCAAGTCTAGCAAGGATCTCACCTTTGAGTCTGGCGTAGTCCTGTGCATCCTCCCAACTGAGGTCCGTGTAGGCCTTTTGGGCGTCACCCATCAGGAATGGCGCCACCACTTCAGCCCACTGAGCGGGAGGGAGGCCTTCTCGCTCTGCGGTGCGCTCGTAGACGGTGAGGAAGGCTTCTACGTCATCCTCTGGACTCAGCTTCCGCAGTGCCGACCGGACCCGGTCCCAGGCCTCACGCCGCTCCGGGGGAGGCGCTGTTGGCGGGTCTCATAAGGCCGCAATTTGCTGCAGGAGCAGTTCATTCATTTTCTGCTGTTGTAGAAACTGCTCCTGTTGTCGCAACTGCTGCTGCTCCTGCTGTCGCTGTTGCTGCTCCTGCTGACGGAGCTGCTGCTCCTCGTGTCGCTGCCGCTGTTCCTGCTGTCGGAGCTGCTGCTCCTCGTGTCGCTGCTGCTGTTCCTGCTGCCGCTGCTGGGTAAGTACCAGCTGCCTTAGGATTTCCTCCATATCAGCGGCAGGCCTGAACTGTAGCGTGGCCGGCTTAAGTATGGACATGCAGGGCCGGGCACCCCGCAAGAGACTGGCGGCTATAACAACTGCTGCTCCTCTCACTTATCCGCCGCTCATTAGCCTCATGAAACAGTCACTTTCACCAGCGGTTACGGAAGGAAGGGCGACAGTAGCGCAAGCTTCACCAGGAATGTATGCTACACCTCACCGGGCCGGCAGCTGCCCGCATTCTCCACCATATGTGGGGCAGCGCCTGGATTGCAAGTCAGGAAACACGTGGAGCCCGGTAGTAGTTCAAACAGGACCCGGTGTTTATTGCTGATACACACAGCGATGGCACAGTCTGCCGGAATCCGGGTCGCAGCCGGGTACACAAGACACAGTTCATATAACGTACCCGGGTCCTTCAGGCCAAAGGCTTCCGTTATGGGTCACCCCGAGTTCCTCCAGCCCTCCTGGGCTAGGCCGTGTTAGTATAGCACACGGCCCCCTGGAACTCCAGACCTTTTCTGTCTATCTCTGCTGCTCTTGCAGCTAAGGCACAATTCTGTGTACAAGGAACCCCGCCCTGCCTCCTGCTCAGGCTTTTAACTCCGTGTCTCCTTCCGGGACCTTGCAAGACCCGGAGCGGAGGGAGCGGACCGTCCCTTTCTCTCACACCCTACACCGGGCTCAATACGTGACAGTGCGCATTCTGGGGGAGACATAGCGCCCCTCGCATATGATCCCCCGCACTGTCTCACAACAACCAGAAACATGAGAGGGATTATCAGTATACCTCATTTTGTGTGATTAGTTCAGCCTCAGGTTCACAACTACGGTGTGTGTGCATCTGTGTATGTTTTGATGCATGTGCATGCATGTGTTCATGCCCATGGTGATGTATGTAAGTGGTGACGTGATGTGTGTATCTATGATTGGTGCGATTGGTGTGTGTGTTGTGATGTATGTATGGGTTCATGCACATAATGACAATTGTGCATCATGTTTGAGATGACAATCTCTTCCTCTCTAACAACATGTGGTCATCCGGTGTGGCCCCCCAGCTTCATCAGGACGCTGTGCCCAGTGAAGGAGCAGTGACACAGGACTCAGGCAGCCATTAGCGCCAAGTGTGCAAAACTGCAGACTTGCCGTGTCCTCCATGTCCGCTCTGCCCCCTGAGCCTGCACCGCGTCCTCCATGTCCGCTCTGCCCCCTGAGACTGCACGGTGTCCTCCATGTCTGCTCAGCCTCCCAGAGCCTGCACCGTGTCCTCCATGTCTGCTCTGCCCCCCTGAGCCTGCACCGTGTCCTCTATGTCCGCTCTGCCCCCTGATCCTGCACTATGTCCTCCATGTCCGCCCTGCCCCCCTGAGCCTGCGCGGTGTCCTCCATGTCCGCTCTGCCTCCCTGAGCCTGCACCATGTCCTCCATGTCTGCTCTGCCTCCCTGAGCCTGCACCGTGTCCTCCATGTCTGCTCTGCCCCCCAGAGCCTGCGCCGTGTCCTCCATGTCTGCTCTGCCCCCCTGAGCCTGCACCGTGTCCTCCATGTCCGCTCTGCCCCCTGATCCTGCACTGTGTCCTCCATGTCCACTCTGCCTCCCTGAGCCTGCATTGTGTCCTCCATGTCCGTTCTGCCCCCTGAGCCTGCACTGTTTCTACCATGTCCGCTCTGCCCCCCTGAGCCTGCATGGTGTTCTGATGAAGCTGGGTGCAGACATTCACACTGCGTTCATCACGGGAGGCAGAGATGTGCAGAGCTGGCGGTGATGCTTCTCTTGTAAACGATGTCACTCACAGCCACAGGGGCATGATAACATTAGTGGGAACACTTAGGCTAGGGTCTGATTTGTGTCAGCATATAAGCTGACAAATCCGTCAAAAACGTAGTCTCTGGCAGGCGCAGTGCACAGCGTTAACGTCATGTAACGCTATGCGCCGGCTGCCTATTTGTCTCTATGGATACCTTGGATACCTGAAGCATAGCGCAGCCGCCGGCTCCACACACGTCCCAGATATGAGCTATTGCAGAGCGCACAAGAAACGTGGTTTGCAGCATTTTCCTGTGCACTCTGCAATAGCTCATATCTGGGAAATGTGTGTGGAGCCGGCGACCGCTATGCTTCAGGTATGCAAAGAGACAAATAGGCAGCCGGCGCATAGCGTTACATGACGTTAACGCTATGCACTGCGCCTGCCAGAGACTACGTTTTTGACGGATTTGTCAGTTTACATGCTGACACAAATCAGACCCTAGCCTGAAGGCCACTTCACACACAGATATCTGAGTCCAATATCTGAACAGATCTCTGGTTGCAGTGAAATCATGGATACATTGTTCCATTTTGTGGCTGTGTACAACATGGAGCAATGTGTCCATGATTTCACTGCAACCAGAGATCTGTTCAGATATTGGACTCAGATATCTGTGTGTGTGAAGTGGCCTTTAGACTATGTTCATACAGGGCACTTTTGCAGCGTTTGTTTCTGCAGCTAAACCTGATGTTTTGATATGAATCAAAGATTTCTTGCCAGTCCAAAGCCTGAGGTTTTTGGCTCTATTTTCCTGTGTTGTTTCTGCGTTTTGCACTTTTCCTTTGATTTTAAAGCTGTCACATTACAAAACCATGAAGCAGACAATTGCGATGATCATTCTTTCAAACACCATTTGGGTTTCAATTTCCAGCACGAAATAAAACTAATGTGAGTGCACAATTTTTCCTCAATCACATAGGCTTTCTGGGAATGAAAAACGCAGGTTAAGGCTACTTCACACATTGCGCTTTTTTGCACGCGCTTTTCAAAAATGTGCAATGTGTGTGTGCGTCTGCCGGCAGAGTGAATGTGAAATTCACTTTGCCATGCAGACGCTGCGTAAATCTACGCAGCGTTCTTATATGAGAAAACGCGGGCGTAAAAAGAATGACCATGTCAATTCTGTATGCACCTGCGTCTGCGCTTTCTCCCATACGAGCTCATTATTCCCGCTGGAATTACACATCGCCGTTCAGACAATGCACAATTCCAGCAGGTATACACCGGCGCTGATGTCACACAGGAAAAAAAGAATCCTGTTCCTCCTCCCCTGTGTGACATCTGTGACCGCCCCTTTGGGTTTCGTAGTTTATTAATATACAATGCAAAACCCAAATTAAAGTAATCCAAACGTGGGAAAAATAATAAATATTGAATACTTACCCTCCACCGAGTGTTCCGGTTACAGGGAGCCGAGAGATCCTTCCAGGGCCTGTGATCGCTGATTGGCCGCTCGCGATATGTGACGTGTTATGACACGCATATCACATGACCGCGAGCTACCAATCAGCGATCTAGACAGGTCCTAGAAGGTCGATACCTTCGGATGTGTCGGCTCCCGGAACATCTGATGGAGGATAAGTATTCTATTTTTATTATTTTTAAGACATTTTGCTTGCTTTAATTTGGGTTTTGCAGTGTATAAATTGATACACTGTGAAACCCAAAAGGGGCTGTCACACATGTCACACAAGGGAAGAATTCTTCATCTCCTGTGTGACATCACTTCTTCCCTGCGCTTTAGGGGGAGAAGTAGCCCCGTAAAAAACGGTGTGTGAGTGCACCGCGTTTTTTTACGGGGCTTTTTTGCGCGGGTGCAAAACGCTGAAAAAAGCGCAAAAAAAGCGCAATATGTGAACGTAGCCTTAGATTTGCATAAAAACGCAACAAAACAAAGCTTTCACGACTAGTCACCACTGATTAATGTCGCACGTGCAGTTTGAAAATGTATTTTAGGCATCTTAAAAATGTATTAGGAACAAAAAGTGACTTTTTAGGAAGACGAAAAGATGCAGTATGTCCACTCTCTATTTTCCTCAACACAGTATATAGTGTGGAGCTGTATATATCATTGAGTGTAGCACACAGCATAGCGGATCGCTTCCCACTGCCCAGGATCTGCCAGCGGCTCTCCTGACCTGAAAATGTCAGCAGCATAGAATTACATGAAGCCATCATGCTCAGATCAGGAAAGCCGCCGGGCGGTGCAATGCAATCCTTGCACAAGTCATATGCTACACTCTGCACAGTACCATTTCTCCTGTTCAGTATACTGGGTGTAATCCTCAGGATCTGTATTATTCTGGGTATATACACTGCACACTACCACTTCTCCTGTCCTGTATACTGGGGGTAATTGTCAGTATCTGTATTATTCTGTATATATACACTGCACAGTGCCACTCCTCCTGTCTTGTATACTGAGTGTAATCCTCAGTATCAGTATTATTCTATATATACACTGAACAGTACCACTTCTCCTGTCCTGTATACTGGGTGTAATCCTAGGTATCTGTATTAATGTGTATATATACACTGCACCATACCTCTTCTCCTGTCCTGTGTACTCGGTGTAATCCTCAGTATCTGTAGTTGACTCACCGCAAGCCCGTGGACTCCGGTTTAGACAGGCTGTAGCTCCTTCCTCCTTGTCACGGGTGGGCCGCGCCTGCCGGTAGTCGGGCCCGGTAGAGTGCAGATCAAAAGGGTTGAAGACGTTTTGTAGGAACAGATTAAAGGGGTTTAATTTATTCGTGACACCACCTATGAGTAGTTTCGGTAAGTCTTACCAACGTTGCGGAACCTCCGGGGGATGGATAGCAGCATGATGGAACGCTCCCCACAGGCTGAGCGGTGATCCCCGGAGGCTGGAGCTGCTTAAGATGTTGTGCGGCAGCTGCGGTTACCTTGTGTACGGACGGATGCCATCATAAGGAAGCACGGACACTGTAAATCTCTGTAACGGGTCTTTACTGTAACCAGCAGGCAGTACATGGCATACAGTTTACAGGTAGTGGACCGGGTGAACTCAGCAGTTATAGGTGTCCCTCAGAGATCCGTAGTATTCCTCCATTCTAGCTAAGTCTTTTGCCATTGTCGCCCAGGAATACCAGGTCGGGTACGGGGAGGCTGCTTCAATGCCCTATCCAAGATGTACGTTATGGATGTTCTGGGGAGCCTTGGGTCCCTCAGTGGGTACACCGCTGGTTAGACGACTGGAAGTTGGCTGGTGGTGGGGTGCTCCTGTGAAGCTGCTCCTCCACGCTTCTGGTTCGAGTAGCAGAGGTGAACTGCTGCCAGCTTCGGTACCAGTGAACTGGCTGTAAGTTGGGCACAGGGGTATTTTGGAACCCGTGGTTGGTGATGCCCGATCCCGGTTGGTAAGGCCTCAGGTGCTAACACCCGACCGGTGACGGCCCGGGGGCTGCACGAGGTGCAGAGCCCCCGCTCCTACTCCAAGTTCAAGTCTGTTTCTTGTCTAGACTAGACTCCTTCTCCAACTGCTCTAGACTAACTGTACTTCTCCTACACTACCCTTGCACTCCGCCCACCAGGACCTTGGATTGGCCCTCTATGTTAAGTGATGCATGCAGGGTTTTTGGATCTCTAAGTTAACCAGATAACTGCTGTGTCAGGGAATATTGCTGCTGCATTTATGGCTGCAATACCCTCCTGTGACGCACTCGTTGCGGGGCGCCACATAGTGAGCAAGTACATGAGGGACAGTGTGAAGGCACACTATGGGGTGAGCAGTATATGAGGGACAGTGTGAGGGCACACTATGGGGTGAGCAGTACATGAGGGACAGTGTGAGGGCACACTATGGGGTGAGTAGTACATGAGGGACAGTGTGAGGACACACTATGGGGTGAGCAGTACATGAGGGACAGTGTGAGGGCACACTATGGGGTGAGCAGTACATGAGGGACAGTGTGAGGGCACACTATGGGTGAGCAGTACATGAGGGACAGTGTGAGGGCACACTGGGGTGAGCAGTACATGAAGGACAGTGTGAGGGCACACTAAGGGTGAGCAGTACATGAGGGACAGTGTATAGGCACACTATGGCGTGAGCAGTATACGAGGGACAGTGTGAGGGCACACTATGGAGAGAGCAATACATGCGGGACAGTGTGAGAGCACTACGTCTTGTTGCCTGCCTCAACTAGGCATATATGACCAAAAATGATATTTGATAGCGCACTTTGACTCCATCTTCATCAGTACTGTGAATGAGCCCGCCAGCACATTCTCCTAAATCCTGTTAGTGTGAAACACTACAGTTGTAAACAGTTACAGTAGGTTGTAGAAAACAACTTTTTAAAAAAACAACAATAAAACACATCCTATTCAACCACTTTCAGATGGGTCTTTGTCACTGCTCCAGTGTCCGTTGTTGTCAGCAGTGCTGATGTCACTTCAACAGCGCTGCAGCCAATCAGTGAGCTCAACCTCTCATGACATTTACTCAGGCAGAGCCAATGAGCTTTAATGATTGGGTGCTTTGTCTATGATGATAGGGCTGTAGAGAACAACAGACACTGGAGTGGGGGCAAAGACTCAGTGTTGAATCTGGGAAGGGTGCGCAAGATCATTTTTTTCTTCTTTAAAACAACTGCACCTGGGTACACAACTTTTCAGAAAACCCTTTAAAGCCCCAAATACATATTACGGTAGATATCTACAGCCTCATTTAGAAGTCCATTTTTTTTAAATGTGACAAAAGATTGATGGTTTAATTTTAACATTTTCTATGGGAATTCCCGCCACCTCCTGACTGACAGCAGCACATCACGAGATTCTGATGTTGAGATAGATGGCAGCACGTTTGTGTTCTGAGAATATAGATGGGTGGGGGCACCAAAAGACAAATTTGCACAGGGCGCCATTCAGCCTAAGGCCGGCCCTGCACCAGACCAACATTTCAGTTTTGGGAGGTATCACAATGGGTATTGGATCACTTACTCGTACACTGCCGATCTCACCATCCGGATACTGTAGGTCTACCTGTTGCTTCAATATCAAGGCTTTGATCTCTGTGCAGAAGCCTCTGCTGTCCGGTTCCGGCAGTCTCTGCGATCTGCTGCAAAACAGTAATTACCTCAGAAAAACCTTTTTCAATTA